>PVIR01000042.1:0-114502 GCA_004026965.1 Petromus typicus
CCACATAACAATACTGGGTGTGGAGACCCACACCCAGCAGCAACCAGTACCACATACCACAGTGCCGGGCGTGGTGGCTCACGCCTGTAATCCCAGCACTTGGGAGGCAGAGGCAGGAGGATTGTGATGTGAGTTGGAGGCTGAGCTCAGGGCCAGCCTGAACCACAAAGCGAGACCCTGTCTCAAAAAACCTAAAAAAGAAAACTTAAAAAAAAAAAAAAAGACGTAGGAGGATTAGTTTGACTCGGAGCACAGGCTTTGGGACTGATGTGGTTTTGAGTTCTAGTTGAGCTATTTTTTTCAGTGATGCAACTTTGAGCAAGTTATTCCCTTCTGGGATCAGTTTCTTTACCCATAAAATGGGAATAAAATTTTCACTTTCAGGGTTGCCCTAAGGGATAATTAATATGATATTTTTCATTCCACCAGCAAACCATTGCACAGTGGACACTCATTACCATTCAGTCCTTTCACTTCCCTTTCCTCTGTTTTCTATGCTGCTTTTCCTCCACCCCAAATGCTAAGGCGTCAGATTTCAGGGAAAATAACGGAACCATATGAGATGACATAGTCTAGGGAATGTCGCACCTGAGGGGTGGGTCTCAACTCCAGGAAGCATCCAGGAAGCATTTCCCATCCTGTATGAAACGTTCAATTCCACAGCAGGGACTGACATACCTGCCTGATTTCTAAAGCCACAGTCAAATCAAAGGCATCATGAACGTGAGAGGGGATGCAGGAGTTGCCGTATACATGCGAAGAAGTAAAGCTGCTAATACCTTTTTGTCACCTCTGTCCTTGAGACAGAGGAGGGATGTGGGGAGTGGGAGGGAGGGCCAGGCAGGGAATGAAGATTCCTTTGAATCCTTCCTCCTCGTGTCTAAACAGTGGTGCTGGTGTTCCGAAGCCCAGGGCTCTCGATCATCAGAGAGTGCAGGACTCTTGTCCACCATCGCACGGGGAAAGCGAGGCTTGTTAATAACCAGACTTCTCCACTGTGAAAGCTGCCTCCCCGGTCTGTGCCGCGGGAAGGTGGGACCCCTTGCTGCCCTGCCGCCTTCACACACTGCCCTGCAGTAGCAGGCTGGGGGGTGCGGCAGACACTTGACTTTGCCACGTCCCACATCTTTCCTGCTCTGTCCACCTCCTGCCCACATCTCCCAGACCTTCCCTCTTTTGCGCAAATCTGTTTTCACCACAGGAGCACATGCTGTCTCTTCTAGCTACAACACTACTTGCTAATTCAACGATTCATCCTTAATGAGACCCCCTGCCAATGTTTAAATAGCATTCAGAACAAAGAGGAGGCACTATTTCCCAAACAGCTGCTTCTACCGCATCCTCTCCGCTCATCTCTTCAGAAAATTAGGAGAAATACTCGGTAGAAAAACACATGATTATGGTAATGGCGCTATGGCCTCTCCAGCTATAGAGAGCGATACAGACAGATGAGATACTTGCCTGTAGGATTTAGGATATAACCTCATCTGCCACGAGCTGTTCAGAAGAGGAGGCTTCCTTATACAGTTCCCGTGGTTCTGTCCCGACTGTTTGGGAAATGTCTGTGGTAGAGGAAAGGGCCGCCACTGGCATCAGCGATGGGTCCACCTCGTACCTCTGTCCCTCACTTCAAACTATGAGCTGAGGTCTGATCTTCCTGGTACAGTAAGGATGATGCCACCTTCCTTTCTGTGTCAGCACAGCCAGCACCATGTTTAGTAAATTATAGACCAACACTCACTTCTTTAAATTCAAGATCTTTTGGTGACATAGGGAATGGCAGCATGTAGAGGATTCTGGACCTCTGCTGGGGAAGACGGTGCCCGGCCCAGCAAGCAGAGCCTTTGGTATCAGAGGTCCCTGTTCAGCTCCACCTGAGAGCCGCCCTCGGCCCGGGGTGGGAGGGGGGCCTTTCACCTAGAGCAGGGCCTCCTCAGAGTCACATGTACCTTTTATCATTTTCTCCAGTGCTGGCAGTTGAAGCCAGGGCCTTCACCTCGAGCTACACCCCCAGCCCCCTCCTCTTTTGAGACATGGTCTCACTGAGTTGCTTAGGGCTGGGGTAAAACTTGGGTCCTCCTGCCTCAGCCTCCCTCATACTTAGGGTTACAGCCATGCACCACCACACCTGGCTGCCTTTTATTGTCTTTAAGAGAAAGATGGAAAATAGCAGAGAAGAGGAAAATGAAAACAGAACAAGCCCCCAAAACTGGAAGGAGGAACACGTTCTAAGGGGTTAGTGACCTTGGCAATAGAAAAATGTAGAATTGATTTAAAATCATCCAAGTGGCAGTTCTTTGGGAAGGAAGGAAAGGGAAACGCTGGGAAAAAATTGAATGAAGAGAAAAACTTACTGTCAGGCTGAGCGAGGAGATATAAACACAAGTAAAGGAGCTTTTAATTGCTCACGAAGGATCATACAGATGTTCCAAGATGCAGAGAGAGTGGGAGGCACAAAGCCGCCAGGCCTGGCTCTCCCCGTCCCCAAGGTTGGGAAATTCCTTCTTGATTCCATCTGATGCTTTTTGCCTTCCTTCTCAGCTCAGCCACATTGATTCGGATCTCTCCTCCTTGGTATTAAGATGGGATTGTTAACTCACTTGTGAACACTGCAAGCTGCTCCATGGTTTGTGTAGCACAATCCTATTTTTATTAAGCAAATAGATACAGTTGTCTACAAAATGGAGCCTGAACATAAATATAACTGAGAACTATGGTGACGGTTGCATTTGAGCAACAGGATCCCGAGTTCATTTTACTTTTTGTCTACGCCATGAATCATGCTTATTGTGTCAGGAGAACAGGCTCTTTGGGTTTTAGTACTGGATTGTCCTGGTTTAGCCGATCAGATTAGCTAAACAACTAAGTTACTTTCTTGGGCCCTGAAGGTGGGATCTCAGAACAGTGATGTTTCTGCCACAGAAGGGAGGTGGCTGCATGTGGCCTGGAGGGAGCAGGCTGGGTGGAGACCAGGGGACAGATGGAGAGTGGAAGAGAGGTAAAGATCACCAAGAGAGGCCAAGGGACAAGAGAGACAGGCCAAGCAGGTCACCCAAGGTGCACAGAGGAATCCTGCTAAAGGACGGGGTCTCTGTGTCCATCACCTATGGAGCTGCTGTCCTGAGGAATTGTTGCAAGAAACAGAAGTTTCTTCAACTTTAAAGATTATACAGAAGGATGGGGCCGGGGAGTTAGCTCAGTGGTTCCGGTGCCTGTCTTGCAAGCGCAAGGACCCGGGTTCGATCCCCGGTAACCACATAACAATACTGGGTGTGGAGACTCACACCCAGCATCAACCAGTACCACATACCACAGTGCCGGGCGTGGTGGCTCACGCCTGTCATCCCAGCACTCGGGAGGCAGAGGCAGGAGGATTGCTGTGAGGTGAGTTGGAGGCTGAGCTTGGGGCCAGCCTGAACCACAAAGCGAGACCCTGTCTCAAAAAAAAAAAAGATCATACAGAAGGTTCCACAAATGGGAATAGGGGTATCTCCTTGAATAGGTCGTGTGACAACAGATGGTCTCTCCTTTCTTTTCCTCTTCTCTACTGCCCTGTTCTTCCTCTTCCTCCAAGTCTTCTTCCCCTTTCTTTTCTTTGTCCTCTTCTACTTCCTCTTTTCCTTCCTCTTTTTTTTTTTGAGACAGAGTCTCACTTTGTTGTTTAGGCTAGCCCTCAACTCACTGTGTAGCCCAGGCCAGCCTCAAACTCACAGCAATCCTCCTGCCTCTGCCTCTCGAGTGCTGGGATTACAGGTGTGAGCCACTATGGCTGGCATTGTTGTAGGTGAACCGAGGTCCTTGCACTTGTAAGGCACGTGGCTGGAACCAGAGCTAAATCCCTGGCCCTCCTTCCCCTCTCCTTATTTCCCCTTCTTCTCCTTCTCTTTCCTCTTCTCTCCTCTCTCCCTCTCTCTGTCTGTCTCTCTCTTCTCTCTTTCTTTCTTTCTCTCTCCCTCTGTCTCTCTGTCTCTGTCTCCCTCCCTCTCTGTCTCTCTATCTCTCTCTTTGCCTCTGTCTCTGTCTCTCCTTTTCTGCCTCTCTCTCTTTGTCCTTCTCTCTGTCTCTCTCTCTCCTCTGTCTCTCTCTCTCTGTCTCCCCTTTCTCCCTCTCTGTCTCTGTCTCTTTCTCTGCCTTTCTGTCTGTCTGTCGCTCTCCTTTTCTGCTTGCAGCTCAGTGGCCCTGTGGCTCCAGAGCCATCTCCCTCATGACACCAAGGAGAGCCACTGCTGTCCATGTAAGCTTGCTGATGACAAGAACAAACTGTTTCCTTTCCTTCTTGTCAGTCACCAGAAAGCTGCTCACGAGATGAGCGCCAGCCTGTGAGGGGAGCCTTCTGTACACAGCGGCGCCCCATAAACCTAAGACTTTTGTGTGTGTGTGAACAGAGGCTGCTTTTGAGCCTCATGTAATTTTCAGGCAGGACAGTGGCAGAGCTAAAATTCACTTTACCTTTTCATCTCTTAGCTTGGGAATAAGAGGGGTGAGGTACACACGGGAAAGCACCACTCCACGTGCCTGGCCCATAGATGCCTTTTAAATTTTGTTCTAACTCGGAAGAGGACCAGGGGCAGGATGTTCACTCAGGGACTCGGTGGCCTTGGCGGTGGTCACGGACGAGCTCTTTCCTGAGCCCCACCTCTGCGGACCATGTCCACTGAGGATGCACCGCCAGGCCCACCCGCGCTTTCTCTGTAACTTTATACCTTTCCTTGTCATCCCATTCCTTTGATGCCCAAACCGAAGCTGTAGTTCCCTGCATCCTTGTCCTTGGCAAGACTCATCCTCAGGGTTTGGGGGGGCTAATATGCAGGAATTGCTTTTCTCCCAGGGCTGTTTTTAGATAATGCTGATTTTTACCTATTTTTTTTGTGTTAACTGGCTTCGTTTTGCATTGTTTTAATCATATAATGTGACCTTAAGCCTTTTAGAAATACACCTAGGTAGAAATAAACCTGCACTGGCCTTGTTGATGCTGGGAGCACGCCCTGCTCGGGGGAGTCAGCCTAACCACGGCTTCCCCTTTCAGAGCTCTACCAGTCATTCAACAAATATCAGTGGCACATTAACACGTGCCAGGAAATCTGTCATGTTGGTTATTTGCCTTGGGACAACGGAAACACTGCCCAGTGCTCAGAGGGCCAGGAAGACAGAGGAAAGGCAGGGAATGCCCCACAGTTTGCTTCTGTTTGGCGCTGGCAGGCCTGCTGGAGCAGCTCACTTCTGGCTACTTCCCACCTGTCCTTTTCTGAGACAGCCTGAAAAGCTGCAGATGCACCTCCAAATTCCCACCACCAGGAATGGCTGCTCGGTCTGTGGATGTGGCCACTGGCGCTGAGCCCTGCTGGGCCTCTCGTCACCTTCCTCTGGCTCCCTGGAGGGAATGTGGGTGGCTGCGGGAGCCATCCACCGTGGCAGAGGAGGTGGTGAGGGCTTGGTTCCTCCATGGCACATGCCAATCTGGGCAGCCAAATTGATCTGCTCCCAGTGGTCTTAGCCACTGTTGCTTGGATTTGTGGGGCTCACACTCAAAAGCAATGCCAACTCCTGGAGCTGCTGTTTCCCAAAAGCTGTGCTGGGAGGCTTCTTTGGCCACTCAGCATTAGCCCTAGTCCTTCGAGCGTGATCTGCACTCCAGCGGATGATCGAGTCCCCTCCATGCGTGGATCAGTAAGCTCTGGTCATGAGAAGAGCCTCAATAATGGCAGAAATCATAAGTGATAGCATTTCCTGGATAGGCCACACATTGGGGTGATGACTGTTTTGTTCACTCTCAGTGGGCACCTGGCAGGGTGCTTCCTCACTAGCCCTTTGCCACTGTCCGTCTGCTCTCCATTCTCCTAACCCTGTTCTTCCGGCAGACATCATGCTGTCCCCTCCCTCAGCCCCGGGCCCCTCCTCTCTCCCACTCTTGTACACCATGCCTTCCTCTCTGCTCTTACCTCGCACTTCCTCCTGTGGGCCCAGTACCTCCTGGAAGGAGCCCTTGGTCTCGAGGTGCTATTCAGCCAACTACTCCCAGTGGTGCCTGATGACTGTACTCACAGGACATGTCAGGTGGCCAGTCTGATATGAACAGAAAGATGCCACACTGGCACAGAAGTGGGCACCTGGTGCAGCAGCACAGAGCTATGGAGAAATGAATATCCTGGGGCTCGGGTACTGGCCAGGATTTAATGCTGACCTGGGATGCAGAGGGGAAGAAGCAACTGTTTGTTTACTTTGCAGACAAAGACAAGAAGAAATAAATGCCAAGTGGAGATAATGCTGCCATGTGGGAGGATGGCATATTTAGGAACACCAAGTAGTTTACTACAGAAAGTCGTGGTGTGAGTCCTTAAGCATGACGCTGAAAGAGATATTCAGCCTAGAGTTTGAAGCCACTGAGAAGCAATGACAGTTTTATAAGTACATGGCAGCAAGTCAAATGCCACCCAAGAAAACAAGACAGGAAAGCCAAGGACGGGCACGAGAAAAGGAGCTATGAGATTTCAGAAAAGAGATATTGCATGTGTACTGCCAGCAGGCCCCAGATAGAGCTGATGGGGTTCGGAGTCGCGTAGTTCAATGGAGTGACCTTGTACATGGTTAGACATTGTGAGCAGATTCAGGAAAAGCAAGACAACAGGAAGCTAATGGGTAGGTTGTGTGACCTTCCACAGACACTAAGGATGGGCGCAGACACCAAATAAAAGTAGTGAAGAGCCAGGCGTGGTGGCTCACGCCTGTAATCCCAGCACCTGGGAAGCAGAGGCAGGAGGATTGCTGAGAGACTGAGAATAGCCTGGGTTACGTACTGAGTTCAAGGTCAGCCCGAACTACAAAGTGAGACCCTGTTTCTAAAAATTAAAAAAAAAGAAAAGGACCAGGGGTTTAGCTCAGTGATTCTGGCACCTGCCTTGGAAGTGCAAGGGCCCAAGTTCAGTCTCCAGTAACCACATACAACAGTGCTGGGTGTAGTGACTCACGCCCAGCAGCAATTAGTACCACATACCACAGTGCTGAGTATGGTGGCTCATGCCTGTATTCCCAGCACTTGGGAGGCAGAGGCAGAAGGATTACTGTGAGTTCAAAGTTGAGCTCAGGGCCAACCTGAACCATAAAAAGCAAGACCTTGTCTCAAAAAAACTAAAACTAAAAAGATTGTGAAGAATACACATGGAAGATGAGAATGAGTAGACATAGATGTGATCTTGCTTTCAAGAAGTTTAATGATCAACAAAGAAGAAATGGTGTAAAATGCTCAGTGAGCACGTGTCTGTGTATGTGTGTTTGTGTGCGTGTTTGGAGGTCGGCTGTTTTCAGGTTGAAGGAAAGATCTTTGAAAGGTGGGAGAAGTGAGCCTGTGAGAAAGTTGAAGGAATGGGAAGTGAGAGGAGGGGAAGAAGGTATAAGAAGAAAGTAAGAATCCCTTCCAAGTTGTACAGGGCACACACCTGCAATCCCAGCTACTCAGGAGGCTGAGGCAGGAGAATCACAAGTGACAGTCCTGCCTGGACAATACAGTGAGACCTTATTTCAAAACAAAATGCAAGGGAGGTGTGGGGATGCAGCTCAGGGCTTCCTGGTTTCAACTGTTAGCACTAAAAAAGTTCTTTCCATTTGTGAAGACTGACAAGTGTGTTCTTATCTTCTCTCCTTCACTTGGGGTAGATAGAGCTGATCATGCTGTTTATTTGATAGATGGGTAAACCGAGGCTCAGAGAGATCAAATGACTTTACTGAAGAGGATGAGGATATGAATCCAGTATGCTCGAAACTTATTAGGTTTTTGGGTTTTTATTGTGGTTTCTGTTTTCTAGTTTTTGCATCCCACAGGAGGGAAAGAGGACTCCAGAAAGGAAAGAACATTTTGGGTGTGTGTGTGTGTGTGTGTGTGTGTGTGTGTGTGTGTGTGTGTGTGTGTGTGGCGAAATACACTGTGTAAATTAAATTAAATTAGTAACCCTGTGAGGTTGGCAGACAGCGCCCGTTGGATTCTGCTGCTGCTGATGTCCCTGGCGCCCTGCAGTTCGGAAATGGTTGAGAAGGGCCTTGGACTCCACGCCTGCCTCCAGTCCAGGGCGCTTTGCTCTTAGCGCCCCCTGGTGGCCATGTGGCTTCCTCCTGTACCTACACGGAGGGAAGCTGCAGGTAGGGCAGATCTGCAGGCGGTCCCACCTGGGATCTCCCTCGCCTGCCCTGGAACACGTGGGGCTACACAGTGCCGCCTCCAGCACGGGGGTGCCCCCCAGGATTTGTCCTGACAGTTATGAGGAGAGGGAGCTCATAACGCGGATCTTCGCGTTCTTTCTTCCCTCACTGGGGAACCCTTAGAAAAGGGCAGCCATCCATGGGCGCTGCGCGGACCTAGAGCCCTCACCTGGAGGGATGCTGGCTGCCTGGAGAGTCGCTTTGCCCTGGAGCAGAGTTGAGACAGTGGGCAGTGAGCTGACACGCCTGACGTCATGGGATTGTTACAGCAGCACATCTCAGTCTATACGGTCAAAGACCCGCACAACTTTTGCAAGTGAAGAAAGTAAGAGTTCAGGTCTCACAGACCCGTCAGGGCCGGGCATCTTCCCGGAATAACTAGCAAAGAGACATCACCGAGTCCAGCAGTAGTTAAAATGCCATCGGGACACTGTTAAAGGCTGTGTTTCTGTTATGAGATGTAGTTGCAGGCTTGGGAGCGATTGTTTTCACAGATGTGCAGGGCGTGTTGTGAGGAAATGGCCTTCTGCAGGGCTGGGGTTGATGGCGTCTCTGGGGACAGCCTCGGAGGAGCACACAGGAAGCAGGGAGGGCGCAGCAGGCACAAAAGGACACGGCGGAGTTTGAGGGAGACCAGGAAAGGGGGCGGCTGGGGTGACGTAATGGAACGAGTCCGGAGTTCCGGGGGTTTGGGTTGGCTCTGCCGACCACGTCGCTGGACTGTGAGTCTTGGTGTGGTTTTTGTGAAACAAGAACAGGAATATTCACCTTATACCTGTGCAGGGGTTGACGGTGATTGAGCAAATTGCGATCATGACCCTGTTTTCGTTGCCATTGTTAACACTTCACATTGGGGACCTGGGGTCCCACTATTTACTTTTTCTCCTGTAGCTTTACAGTTTCAAGGAAAGCACCCACTCTTCATCTTGAAGACCCCCAAACCCTTAGAGGGGGGCCCTAGCCAGCATAGGAGCTGCAGGGTTTAGCTGAGATATAGGTCGAGTCCCACAAGGGGTTGGTGTTCCAACAAGAAGAGTCACCAGAGAACTTGCTGTCTGCTGCGTGGTATGAGAACACAGCAAGAAGATGGCTTTGTGGAAGCCAGAGAAAGCCTTCCCCCGGGTCCAACCGTGCTGGACACTGGGTTTGCAAGGTCGACCTCCGGGGCTGGTGTTAAGCCTCAGCCTGATACACAGGGGTGGAGGTGGAAATAGGGACAGAGGTTTCCATTTGTCCTTTACTGTTATTGTGGCCACATCTGGGGGGAGGACCTGAGGAAGTTCACTTTGGGACGGGAGAGTTCCACTAACGTCTCTAGTGGTGCTGACAGCTGTGAGGCTGGGGCCGGGGCTGACCACTGGCTGGAGGCCCAGGCCTTCTGCACCGTCCCTCCTGGCTTTCAGGGAACACTGACAGCAGCTCGGACCCTGGTCACAAGGAAACTGAACCCTGCAGGGCAGCGTTCTTGCTGGCGCAGTTCTCCATCCGGAACCTCAGCAAAGTGCATGGGAGCCTCTAGGACAGGCAGAGGAAAGCACAACACGGTTTTTGTCCTTTTCCGAGTCTCCACTTTGTATCTTGTCACCTCGAGTATTTCTTCCTCCTGCTTGGAACACTGGCCAGGCCTAACACAGGCCGTTGGACTGTCTAATGCAGATTTCCCCACCTGTAATTATTCGTGCACATTTTCACATCTGTATCTACCTATGACTTACTAGTTCCTGAAAATGGACTCATTATATGAACAACCACTTTAGTTTCTTACAAAGCCATCCGGGTTTACAAAAGCATCATTTTTGTGTTTCCTTTTTAACCCATTGCCCAACAAACGAGTAACTTAAAAACGTTCAGGCGTGTTGTCTGTGAGCCACCTCAGGTCACCTTGATGCCCACCAGTGGTGCTTGGCCTCGTTTTGGGAGTTTTGTGTGGAGAGACCAGCAGGGCTTCCTCACGCCGAGGGCGGGTGGGGGCGGGGCATCTGCGCAGAGCCCGCTGCTCCCTGCTCCAGCCCCACGGGTGGCCCTCCATCTTGGTTTGGGCCCCCGTCTCCACACGGCCATCTGCTCTGAGTGAGCAGCCTTTTGTGAAAAGCTGTGGGGGGATCAGCCTGGCTGATTGGCTGGAGTGGTGCCCAGAATGCCCAGATGTACATTTGCCCCAAAAGAGGGGGCACAGCTGGGGTTCACTGTCTCCCCGGAGGTTTGTGTTCCTGGGGAAGCTCGGCCCAGCCTCCCACACTCCTGAGGCACATTCTGCTCTGCGAGGTGGTGAGGAGAGGCCCAGAGCGGCCCTCGGAGCTCCCTCTCCGCCGGCTGCCTGCCATTTGCCGCCACTGGGGACCTGAGATTGCTTCCATGGAAACAGAACCCGGGATTGTTTTTCCAGAAACGTCTCAATCTAATTTGTGTGGAGCTGGGTTGTGTGTGTGCACGTTTGTGTGTTTGTGTGTGGTGTTTCAGTTGCAGGGGGTGGGGGGAGAGGGTGCAGAGGGGAGAGGATTTGCACAGACCTCCATTTCCCCTGATTCCCTGAAGGTTGCAGGAGGCCGGGCCTTTCCGGGAGCTGCGGTCCTGAGCAATTGCCGTTAACTTTGGCTGAAGTGCTTGAATCCTGCCCGGATCTAGACAGTTCTTCTCAAAGGAGGGAAGAGCTTAGGGAGGTGAAGTGCGGCAGCGGCAGTTTTTCCTGCTTGTCAGTGACTCCCAGAATCCTAGGCCCATTGACTGCAGGACCCTAAAAGTTAGGCTGAGCTGCGTGTGTCCTTTTTCCTTCAGGCAACGAACTTGAAAAACTAATGGTGTGAACTCCTGTATTTTCTTTCAAATATCCAAATAGGAGTTTTGATTTTATGTCTGCAGTGAAAGGACTGTGCAGAACGGACCAGGGAGTCCCGTGGGACCGCCCGGCCTCTGTGACCCAGGGGGAAGAGTCTCTAGTGGGGCAAGGCCTAGAGCTGCTCTGTGCAGGTAGTTCAGGGCTCCCGCCGCTCTGGTGTAGAGGAGGGAAGATAGACCTTGATCCTGGCACTGCTGCTCACGTGAAGATGCCGCATCCACGTGTCCATTAGATGCTCCACCCAGCAGGAAGTGAATGTTCTGGAATGTTCTGGACTTCAACAGTCCAGGCCAAGATTTTCTGCTCCCCCGCCCCCCCCCCAAAGGGAAGAGGAAGTGGAGAAAGGAGAAGAGAGAGGTCTTAATCACTTCCTGTTTAACCAAATTTCGAGTACAGAGACGCAAGACATTTGCCATAAATTGCTTTGGCTTCTGCCCCAGGTCTCTTCATTCTTTTATTCTGTGACTGTGACTTTGGGTTTGGCCAGTATGTAAGAATTAGTTGTGGTACCTCTGGATCTCCATGGGGACTAGGAAGTAGCTTCAGTGATTACAGGGGGATTCCTTCCCACAGCCTGTGCTCTGCATCTAGCAACACCACAGACCACCTGCCTGTCATCTTTGGTGTAGTTGGCTGGAGTCTCAGTCTACGCTTGGTTCCGTGTCGTCCAATGAGAACCTGGAGCCCAGCCAGTGCCAAGTTTCCTTCCGGAAGCAGATCTCAGCACTGTGAGCACCAAGGGTGGGGGGGCCTTGGCTCAATAGAAGCAAGCTAATGATTGTTGACTGACTGAGCAGTCATACGTCCTTAGTATTATATCCCAAGGTTAGAACTCCTTTTTGTGGAATGAACCACAATGTTTTAGAGGTAATCCTTTCCTTTGGGATGAGCTCAATATTCTGGAAAATAAATTCCAAGTGGTCTTTATACCGTTAAACAGGTCCTGTTTACCCTTTCTCATCGCCACACTTTTATACCAGGTGTCTGCTTTCCTGGAATGATCTTTCTCTTGCTCACCTTTGGAACCTGGGTTCATCTTATGTACATCACCCGTGTGTACTATCACCCCTTCCCCTACATCCTGGCTGACCTCTCTGCCTTTCCCCATACTGCTCTTCCTCTCTGCTCAACCCACTTTGCCCTTAGCACATGCTAAGTCACGTCATCTTTTGCCCTGGGAATTTTCTTTTTCTAGTTACGTTATAAAGAGGAGCTCTATGTTGTTGACCCTTGTCTCTTTCTCCATGCTACATTTCCCCTAAAAGGTACTAGACAGTAAGTAATCAGGCTGGAAAAGTAGAAGTCCGAAGTGCCAACCCCAGTCAAGAACTCCTTGCCTGGTACACAGTAGTTCTCACCAGCTGTTATTTCTTTTTCTGTACTTCCTGGCAAGGAGTCCAGCTCTGACTCAGGGTATCTCCAGGACAGCTCACTTGTTAACTCCTGTGGGAGAAACAGTGGCATTTCCTCCTCATTTTACTGCAGTATGGGGAAAACTCAGAGGAGCTGTGCTTTCACGATCTTTCTGCACGGCATTCCCTGTCTCTTCTGAGCTACACTCCAGCCTATCCTACTCTGTGTTCCCCTCTCCCAGAACTCCCCGGTGCACACAGGCTTCTAGGGTGAAGCACACTTCAGTCTTGTTTGGAGCATTTCAGCAGATCCCCACACATCTCTGGGGACCTCAGCATGGCACCCAGGCTGCAGCGATAGCTGTACACCATTAGGCATCCTTCAGGCCTGGTCTGCTTCCATCCCGGCTGCGCTCCCGGTGCACTGCCTGCCTGGCACTCCCCCAGGCTGGGCTGACACTTGCTGCTCAGGACTGGGGGGACCCAGCAGGCTTCCAGTCTTCACCAAGCGGGTGCTGGCTGCAGCCCACACTCTCCAAGACCCCGTGGAGGGTCTCCAGGATCCCCTGGGGTGCAGAGCTGGGGCACTGAGCCTGGGAAGGGCACAATGGCTCCATGGAAAGCAAACCTGCTCCTGGCCTGAGTCTTGCTTGTGGAATCTGGTCTTTTTTTCTTCCTTCTCACTTCTCAAGTACCACTTAAGTCCCCGGTGCGCGGCTTTCCACAAACAATGGAGCCGAATGTTCATTTGTTTGCTTGCCCCCCCCCCCCCAGGGCTCCGTGCTCAGCTGTCCTCCTCCAGAGCTGCCCCCCTTGGCTTCAGTGTCTTCTGTGCTTAATTGCAAATTATTGATTCGAAGGGAATTAATTTTTAGCTCTTGCCAGATTCAGTCGCTCTTGGCTGGGGCTTCTCTGCAGGACACCCTGGGGATCCCAGCTGGAGACCGGGAGGGGGAGGGACCACTGTCATTAGCAGGAGGCCGAGGCCAGTGTCCCTCCAGGCCATTTAGCCTTACATCCTGCCTTGCCAGAGAGGAAACTGAGGCCTACAGATGCCAAAGTTTGTCCAGTCAGAGAGTGGCCCAGCTCTGGAATAGTCCTTGGCATTCACAAGCTCACTGAATTCTCACAAGGAAATCTAAGAGACAGAGATCTTGTTCCAGAGCGAGTCTGAGTTAGCAGATCCCAGGGAGGCAGGAGACTGCAGATTTTTAACAAGCACCTCCAGGGATGCGGCTGTTGTGTCTGAGACCCTGCATGGTGAAGCAAGGGTCTGAACTGCAGGACAGGGTGGCTTGGCTAGGACTTTAGGATCACATGGGAGGTTGATCATTTTGTTCTAATGTTTGGGGACAATCTGAAAATTCTGACGTAATTTTGTGGGGTACCCTATACAGTGAGGTGTTTGAAACTTCTTTGAACTCGGGACTTTGTGCTTGACAGGCTGGTGCAGCACCACTGAGCTATATCCCAGCCCAGGGTGTTTGAAACTTTCCCAAGAGGTTCTTATATTCAGCATGCCAGTTCTTCCTCTCCTCCCCTCCCCTCCTCTCCTCTCCTCTGCTCTCCCTCTTCCCTATTTCCCTTTCCTCTTTCTCCTCCTCCTTTTTATTCCTGTGTGTGTGTGTGTGTGTGTGTGTGTGTGTGTGTGTGTGGTACTGGAGAATGAACCCAGGGCCATCACAGTGAGCTACGTTATAGGTCTTTTTAATTATTTAAAATTTATTTTGAAACAGAGTGACAGTCTCACTAAGTGGCTAAGTTGCTCAGATTGGGCTAGAAATTGCAGTTCTCCTGTCTCAGCCTCCTAGAGTGCTGGGAAGATAGCACTCTAGGTAGCTTTTTGAGTTTTTTTTTTTTTTTAACTGAGTACCTAGATATTTTATTATTTAAAATTAAATAAATACAGTAATTGTGTCCATGGTACTCAACATGCATAGCCTGCTTTATGAACCCCAAGAATTCTACAGCGCTAGTGATGTTCTAATTCTTAGGAAGGACCACTGGCACCAGTCCCCAATGTTCAGTCATGGTGGCTCTGTGGTCCCCAAGTTATCCAAGAGGCTAAGATCATCACTGCACTGTGCTGGCTTTTGCTGATCCAGGCTGGCACAGAAGAAACTGGGCTCACTTTGTGATTAGAAAGGGAACTCTGGGGGAACAGCCGTCCAGGGCACAGCAGGAGCAAGAAGTCACCAAGCAGAGGAAGCAGAGGAAGAGTTGACGGCAGGAAAGCAGTCAGCACTTGGGCTGATTTCCTTGATCCAGCTGGTGGGTGGGAATTTCAGCACGAACTTGTACGAAATAGAACCTTTTTCTCTGCAGTTGAGTTGAACAGTAAATCTTCAGCTCTCTCTTCTGTCCATAGTAAAGATTTACCTGATTACTCCCAAATATGTGCAGCCACTTCCAGATCCTTTTCCTCGCTGACCCTGCTGTAAATATTCACTGACCCAGGCTCTTTCCTTTCCCCTTTTTCTCTTGTACAAAAATGAGGCTGAGTATTGGGCGGGCCTATTGCCCAGGCTGAGTGTGTGTGTGTGTGTGTGTGTGTGTGTGTGTGTACGCGCGCACACACGTGTGTGCATGCTTGCACGCATGTGTGTATTTGTGCGTGTATGGTTTGTACTGTGTGTATGTATGCATGTATCACCCGACCCCTTACTGGTCCCTGCATGTATCTCTCCAGCACCTGTATCTGGGAGGCTCAGCAAGTCCTTCAGCCACCCCGAAGTCCGCAGTCTCTGGCTCACCATGGTTCCCTTTAGGATTTACAAAGTGATCTGCAGCGGGTGTGAACCGAGCGCTGGACCTGCCCTTTGCCTGAGGCTCCCAGATGATGCTGGGCTCCCAGTCCGCAGTGCAGTGTCCAAGGTGGACAGTCTGTGCCCGACAGCCCACTGTGTTGCAAGCTGGTGTGTCCGTTACTTTTTTCTTATTGCTGAGACCAGAGACCTGACACCCAAAGTTAAGGGGTTTATTTGCCTTATAGTTTGAGGAGGCTTCAGTCCATAGCGGGCTCCAGGGCAGGGCTGGCAAACGGGCATCACGAGGAGAAACAACATGGTGAACACAGGCAGTAAAGGTAACAAGAGAGTTTCAACTCACAGCCATGGAAGGCAGCAAAAGCAACAAGAGTTTAACAGCATTTTTCTGCCCCTTTCATGTTATTCAGGCTCCCAGGATCTGGGCAGCGTCAAATCCATCACTCACATGCAGGGGTTTAGTAATCGCACACCCTTAACTCCAGCACCACCCATTCTACATTCAACTACCTCATCCGCATGAAGCTTTGGGGGGCATTTAAGCAAGCCATAGCTGCTGGGATGCTCCCCAAATCCACTCTGTTAATGCATTTGCACTGTGCGGTGTATCTGTTGATGAAAATTAACTGGGATGTAACACCTCGAAAGTGAGGTGTCGCTGTGAGCACTATTGTGAGTGCTCTGTTTCTGAACTTACTTAGTCCTCAAGAGAAGCCAAAGGTATCACTGATATCTCCATTGTATAGATGAAGACACTGAGGTACAGAGAAGGTAAACAACTCACTCGCGGTAGAATCACCATTCAGTGTCCCTGTGGGCCTGGTTCCCAAATTCTTATGGAGCTTGCTGTGTCCAGAGACCTCTGCACTCATGGAGGGACTGAGTGGAATGATTCTTAGCACCTTTCCAGGCTGACTCCATTTCCTAACACTGTGCGGGTCAACAGCACTGCGAGTAGGTCTTTTAGTCCCCCCTGTCTCTCCTCATTCCTTATTCCTCTGGGGCTATTGATTCATTCATACCTGTGCCACTCACCTGTCTTCCCCTGATTACACCACCTCTGGGGTAGAAGGTCTCATTCACTTCTGTGGACCTCCAATGCCTGATATTACACGTTGAAAATCCTTTATCCTTTATCTGAAAACCTGAAATACCCTGGGCCGGGGAGTTAGCTCAGTGGTTCCGGCGCCTGTCTTGCAAGCGCAAGGGCCCGGGTTCGATTCCCCGGTAACCACATAACAATACTGGGCGTGGAGACCCACACCCAGCAGCAACCAATACCACATCCACAGTGCCGGGCGTGGTGGCTCACGCCTGTAATCCCAGCACTCGGGAGGCAGAGGCAGGAGGATTGTGATGTGAGTTTGAGGCTGAGCTCAGGGCCAGCCTAAACCACAAAGCGAGACCCTGTCTCAAAAAAACCTTAAAAAAAAAAAAAAAACCTGAAATACCCTAAACCAGAACTTTTGGGAAGCTGACGTGATGCTCAGTCGTGGAGAGTTCTACATGTGGCCTCATGTGACAGGTCACAGTAAAAACATGACAATAAGCACACTACAAGAACTGTGTAAATGGCCTTTAGGCTGTATGGACAAGGTATATAGGAGGCATATATGAATTGTGTGCTTAGACCTTGGTCCAGTTCCCAAGGTATCTCATTGTGTACAGTGTGTGAAAATACAAAACAAGAAAATTATCTGTGTCTCAGGACACAAGCACTTTGAGAAAGAAATTCACAACCTGTATATTCAGTACATCTTAGGGAAATTGAATGACAGTGAGTCAAAGAGTGGTCCAAAGGCTAAGTTTTCATGGAGAGAAGAAAGGGAGAAGGAAGAGACAGGTGAGAGAGGTGGCGAGCACAGATAAGGCATTCAGGAGTAAGCGCCGCACCTTCCTTAAGCTGATTCCTGTCAGCCTTCGGATCTTCAGCAGTTTATAAGCAGATCACAGTTGGTATGTAGTTGAGATCTCTGCTCTACCTGTGGCCCTGTGAATGAGCCAGAAGTTAACCTGGTCAAGGATCCAAAGTAATTATGAAAGGCTCTGGATAGAGCAAGGTCTGGGCAGGGCTAACCATTCATTTTACATGGGATGTGCCGTCTCTGCAATCCCTCCTTGCCACAATTAACACCTCCGGGAGAGAGTTTAAAATCAAGTGCTTTTTCTCAATTACCACTTAGAAATCTGTGCAGTGAGACACGATGGAATGCCTGCTTGCTCTTTTTGAGAGTCTAATTAATTCATCTGTGGAAGTTGCCTTTTGCCTGGCACTGTGTCACTTGCTATGTAAAAAGGTGCTAAGGTCGGGAGGCTGTGGGTTACCTCTTGAACAAATCTATTTTCCTGTCCCATGTTTGGAAGCCGACAACAGCATTACAGGCTGAGGCAGAAGCTGAGGGACAATACTGGGATCTTCTGATCCAACCGGGCAGAGTGTGCTTGGCTCCACCAAGCTCGCCTGTTAACCTTAGGAGCAGAAGGCCAAGTTCCAGGCTGGGCTCAGCTTCTGAGTGGCTGTGGGACTTCAGCAATCCCCACCCTCCTGTCTCCTAGCTTCACTTTCTTCACCTGTAAAAACTGCTCCCCACAGCTCTTCTGTTCTAGTCAAGTTCATCTCCAGCTATCAGTTTGTTTCCCACATGGTTGTTACCCTTTGCTGGCTAAGCTGAAGGCGCTTGGAAGTATTGCATTTCATTTGCGATGTGTTTCCTTGACAACATTGTGGTTCATTTTGGTGGCACTGGAGTTTGGAACCAGGGATTTGTGCACACAAAGCACGCCCTGTGCCCCTGAGCTGTACCCTGAGCCATTGGCAAATTTTTGGTGAAAGAACATATTGTAAGAACACTCCAATCTTCCCAGGGACAGTGCTCAGTGCAGCAGAATTCTGAGTCTGGGCTCTGTGTTCAAGAGGGCCTGTCGCGCTAGCGTGTTTCACTGCCTGGAAGCTAGGGGGTGGGTCCGTTGATTTGTTGGTGGACGTAAGATATAAGAGCATCCTTAGCCCACTCCTGGAGTATACTACAAATGGTTTGTTGCTGATTCCCAATCCTATCTGCTATTCAAAACACTAAGATTCTGGCAGGTTTGGTGTTTACCCTTAGGCACCAAGTGGGCTGATCTGGCTGCTGTCCAGGAGTGAACCAAGGACTTTGCCACCCCAGGGACCTCTAACTCCACCTCCACCTTCCCCACCACAGAGGCAGAATATGGAAAAGCTAATAAGAATGTTACCCCAGGAGGAATGTTGGTAAGCAAAATTACTGGGCAAAGAAGCGTTAATATGACACACAGAAGCTTCGTACAGCAAATGCTGCTCCTGCTCGCTCCTGCTCCTAGGAATCTGGCGCTGCACTTTGAGAACTGCTGATTGATAAACTAGGTGTTGGCATTCTTAGTCTTAGTGTAACTTTATTTGGAAGTAAAGAGGCAGCCATAGCAGAAATATGGCCATCTCAGCTCCCTCTCACGGAGCTACATGGCTGAGTGAAGTACCCACTTGCTCCCAAAGAGAGGACAGTGAAGTGGCTTCCACCATAGCAGGGCTTCCTGTGGCCACAATGCTAACCAGAGTGAAGGTCCTTCTAAGTTGTGTTGGAAGCCACATCTTCAGGCATTGGCTGGGTTCTACTCTCTTTCCTATATCTTTTGACCACTTCAAATGACAAGACAGGTTTTTTTGTGTTCAGGACCCTAAACCCTGGCCAAACACTTCTATCCATTATGTGACTTAATGCCAAGAATAATATTTTGAATGATTAAGTGGTGTTTTTTGTTTATTTGGTTTTTGCTTTTTTGCAGTACTGTGGATTAAGCCTAGGATTTGCACATGCTAGACAAGCACTCCACCCCTGAGCTATGTCCCAGCTCTAACCAGCGCTTTTTTAATTCTGTCCAAGTCAATTTATTCCCCCAGCCACTTCCAGATGTCTCTAGGGACAGGAAACTGCTGAAGGAGTCTAACTGCTGGCCTTTGTCATGCAAAGGAGACTCTACCAAAACCTTTAAAGTTAAGTTAAGGTTTTGTAAATTCTAACGGGACGTATAATTTTGGGCAGAAATAAAGGTTTTTGTATCCAAACACAATAAAAACCCCAGACTCAGCACAAAATTGATCTTTAATGGCAGTTTAAAACACTCTCGGTTTTGGGACTCCTTTAAAAACTAAGAGCCCCAGGGTCTTTGTTGAGGAGGCAGTGTTTCACCGGTTCCATACTAACATGCACATACATGTTAGTATGTATTAGAAATTAATTTCATAAAGTTTAGAAATAATGAGAGACCAAACAAGAGACAAAAAATATCTTCCTTCTCAATGTGTACAGAAACCTAAGGACAACTCTAGAGTTTCAATTAATGATACATTAGATTATTATAAAATTGCAGAGATTAGAGCAGTCAGAGCCAAAAGAAGCTGTAAGACTTCAATAGAAGAGAAAAAAAGAAAAGAATTTATCTCTAAAAATATTTATTCTTATAACCTTTACTTATGACCTTATAAAATTCTACAAAACTCCAGAATTCAAAAGCGTGCATTCTATTAGCTATCAGATAGTGACATCATAGGTCATGTGGCTTCTGGAAACACCTATTGCATACTCATGAGACAATGAGAATCAGAAATGTTCTGTATTATTGTGTTATTAACAGAAGTAGTTCTTGGGTACTAGGGATTGAACCCAGGGCCTTTTCCCTGAGCCCTGTCTCCAGCCCCTTTCTATGTTTTATTGTGAACAGGTCTTCCTGAGCTTTAAGTTCACTGGGCTAGGTTAGAACCTTGGTCCTTCTGTCTCAGTGTCTCAGTGTGGTGGGATTATAGAGATGCCCCCCCCCCCGCCCCACAGCTCACAAATGGGTCTGATGTTGTGGACTCTCTCAGTTTAGTTCATGCTGCTCTAATAGAATATCTAAAACTGAATAATTTATAACGAACGAAATCAATTTTCTCATTGCTCCAACACTTGGAGGCAGAAAATAGAAGGAAAAGAAAGAAAGAAAGGTAAACTTGCCTTTTTTAACAGCATTCATCCCACCCATAGGGCAGAGCAGCCCCCCAGGGCTACTCAGCTCTCCAAGGTCTGGTCTCAATCCCATCACAATAGCAGTTAAATTTCCACATGAGTTTTGGAGAGGATGAATATTCAAACAATACCACAGACTTGTTGAGAGTCCCTGGAACTCCTAGGAATCTGGCGCTGCACTTTGAGAACTGCTGATTGATAAACTAGGTGTTGGTCCATCCTATTTTGCCTAGCATAACCCAAACTCACATCGGTGTCCTTGTTAATAAATTTTTTACAAGAGCCCCTCTTTAAAATTTGGATTGAAAAATATATGGACATGCTATCTAAGGCTAAGAATATTGGCTTAGCTAGTTGACCTTCAAAGACCTTAAGGAGGAGATTTTTGGAGAAGAATTGAGACTGATTAAATGCCTGTTGTGACTTCTGGAAGAAAAAAGGCAACAATCTGGTCCTGGGTGAGGTCCACGGGGTAAGGAAGAGAAGCTTTCTATAAGTATGGACAGTCGCTTGGAGCGCAGGTTCCATTTGGGCAGAGGAGAGACGATACTGAGAGTTGCACACAACGGTGCAAATGTTCTTAAACGTCACTGAATGTGCACTGAAAATGGCCGTCGTGATCAGTCATCTTGGGTGAATTTTCTCTTATTAAACACTGCACATATGTTCAGGAGAGTTCAGGAGGCAGCTCCAAGAGATAGTCCACTTGAGGAAGCAGCCAGCATTCTGGGAGAAGAGTGGGCCATCGGTTACAGACAGACGCGAGGGGGCTGTAGGTGAGCACAGTCTCTCTCCCTCCATAGACAATCACGACAGTTTTCAGACAGGGACCGTAAACCCTGAACATCTCCCTGGGAGTCCAGGCTGCCGCTGTAGAAGCTCAGAGTCCACGGGCTGTCCGGGGAAGACCAAGGGGTGAGGTACATCTGCATGGACAATGACGGAGGAGCAGGCAGACTGTGCCAGGTGACCCATCATTCTGTCTGCCCACACACTGGGCCTCAGCCCTCACAGGAAGCCGACAGACTGTTGGCATGGTATGCCAGACCTCTGAGAGGATCAGAGGAGCGGCATCCAATAGGAAGTTAATGCAAGGCGTATTAATTCTCCCATTTTCTAATAGTCATGGAAATAAAGTTTAAAAGGAATAAATTAATTCAGTGATGTATTTTATTTATTTCAATAAATGTGAAATATTTCAACATATAGAAAAGCGATTAGTAAAATGGTTTTACATTTTTTTTTTTTTTTTGAGACAGGGTCTCGATTTGTAATTCAGGCTGGCCCTGTGCTCAGCCTCCAACTCACATCACAGCAATCCTCCTGCCTCTGCCTCCTGAGTGCTGGGATTACAGGCGTGAGCCACCACGCCCGCCACTGTGGTATGTGGTACTGGTTGCTGCTAGGTGAGTCTCCACACCCAATATTGTTATGTGGTTACCGGGGATCGAACCCAGGTCCTTGCGCTTGCAAGACAGGTGCCGGAACCACTGAGCTAATCCCCAGCCCATGGTTTTACATTCTTGTTTGTACTAAGACCTGGAAATTCAGGGCATGCTGTATGCTCACAGCACTTACCAAATTCAGACGGGTACCTTTCAGAAGTTCATTAGTCACATGTCGCTACTGACTGACATATTGAACAGTACAGAGCTAGAGTTGAAAGCCTGGAAGAGCCAAACCAAAGGGGGGGAAAAAAATCACTAACTTGACAGAACTTCCTTGGACACAATTAGATTACATTTCAATCAACAAAGTGGAAGTTGAAGGGATGTACATTTGTGTCAAGGGTGGAAGCACATAATTACTACTATGAGTTGCTGGAGCTCTCTCCCCTGCCCGGGTAGTAAGTCTGAATCGCATGTGGAAGTGAAGCCTCATCAGACTGAGTCCTTGAGAGATTAAGATGAGCAGGGCTGCCTGGACAAGTAATGAGAGCAAGAAGTAAGTTTTTTTTCTGAATTTTTGGAGACATTCATTACTGTAATATCAATTTGTGATGGAGTTAGGTTCCAATAAACTCATTAGGAATTGAAAGTATTCTAAATAAAATGCATTTAATACACCTAGTCTATCAACCATCCTGGTCTAACCAACCTTGCTCACTAAGGAGGGTGTAGATTGTTTCTCCTGGTTTCCATGAGGCTGACAGTACCTAAAGCTCTATTGTTGTCCCGGGTCTTGGGATGATGACCTAGGTAACCTGGAAAAGATTGACAGTCCAAAGGTCAAGTTTGTTGTCATCACTTTCACAAAGAGGGAAAGTCAAACTATCCTGTCAGGAACTCTCTGTTTTGTGGTTGTTCTTAGTTTTCTGAGACAGGGTCTTGCCTTCTAGTTCAGCCTGGCCTTGAACTCACTCTGTAGCCCAGGCTGGCCTTGAACTCTTGGCAGTCCTCCCACCTCTGCCTCCTGAGTGCTGGGCTTACAGGCATGAGCCACCACACTCAGCCTTGTGATTTGTGGTGCCAGGGATCGAACTCGGAGCCTTGCGCTTGCCTGGCAGATGCTGGAAGCACTGAGCTAAATCCCCAGCTGTACTTTGATTCATTAGCCTTTTAAATATAACCATGTGAAAAAAGTATATGTCTTTACACTCCAAATATTTTTCAGAATTTTAGTTAAACAATATGGGAAATATGCCACTTCATTAAAATCTATAAATCCATTCATCCAGATATCCACTTATTTTGGAAACTGACACTTTAGATGCGCAGAGTTCTAGAATCATTGGTGAATGTCCCACTCTTAACTAATGAAAATTAGTTGAAATAAATGAAAGAAAAAGGACCAACTTTGACCAAAATTCTCAGCATTTGTCACTGCCACATATATTTGCTTAAAGTATTTTGCAGCTATATACAGCAGCTTACTATTGGATGGATTTGTCATGAAACACAACTATGTGTTTTTATAATGAGAACTAAATGCTCTTAATTTCCAAGTCTTTCTCCTATAGTCAAAGTTTAAAGTTTTCTACCTCATTTTCTTTGAAACTCCCTCTGCAAGACTCCTTTAGAATGCTGACTTAATTTCATTTCTTTCTTCATGCTCAGGCAGAAGAAATTAGTGTGTGTATGAAAATGTTTCCTTCCTTTCACCAAGTGTAATTTTCCAGCTGGCTTTCTTTATGCCAAATACCAATCTACAGAATGTTTCCCAAGTACTTACTATGCACATAACCTTGGACATGCAGAAACAATGGAAGCTAAAGATACATCACCTATCTTGAAAGAATTTAAAGTCTTTATGACAGCATGGAGACTACTGTCATTTGAATTTGAAATGTCTCCAAAGCTCCTGTGTGGAAGGCTTTGTTCACAGTAGAGCAGAGTTTAGAGGTGAGGCCTTGGGAGATGACTGGACCATGGAAGTTCTGACCTTATTGATAGATCAATCATCTGTGGATTCATAACTCCGTGATAATGGAAATATTAGGAGGCAGGGCCATGTTGGAGGAAGTTGATTACTGGAAATATGGCCTTGAGTATTTCATTAAAACCCTGAACTCTCCTCCTCTCTCCACTTCCTGCTTCCATGAAGCTAGATTCTCTGTCCCATCACAGTCTCCCTGACATGATGTTCACCCCCCCCAACAGGTGCAAAGGATGGGAACAAGGGGCCACAGACTATCACAGGTGTGCGGACACGCAATGGCCACATGACTAGTGACGTCATGAGATTAGGCACCAGGACGGCGTCGGACACTGGGCACTGGAGTGGAAGCCTGGAAGAGTCAAAATTCAGCCCTAATTCTCTGAACATAATTTGTATGCAATTATAAGTCAGATAAAATTTTCTCCATATGATTTCATTGAACACTGAGAAGCAGGTATTATTACAGTTTTCATTTAACATGCAGGGACTTTGATGTTCCACACGTTTTGTGGCTACTTACATTCAAATTCTGGTGACAAGGCACAAAGGATGTGACTTTTTGGAACTCATCCCATTCTGCCATGATTGCTCAGTGACAAGTCACTACTCAGCTGGGTCTTGGTAATGTCATCTATAACATGAGGTCTTTGGCCTATATCAGCATTTGCTAAAGTGGGTAGCAGGGTATATTGACAATAATTAGTGACAAATGTTTTAGAAATATCAAATTATTTTTAGTCTTTTGGAGACAGGTCTCACTTTGTAGCTCAGGAGGGCCTGCAGTCACTATGTAGCCCAGGCTAGCCTCAAATTCACAGCAATCCTCCTGCCTCTGCCTCCTGAGTGCTGGGATTACAAGCATGAGCGACCACGCCTGGCCTGAAAAATATCATTTTTAACAATGTTAAATCAAATAAATATAAATAGAGATAATTTCTTAAGTGTTAAAATATAACAAACTTATTTATAATTTCATCAACTATAGCAATTTGATATTTTTATAACGTCTATATTTACTTATAGGGATAATTATTAATATTTCTATTTTAATCATTTCTTTAAAATCAGAAATTTTAATATGCTAATTAACATCATTAACAACCAAGAGAGACTTTAACATATGTGGCGAGTTTCTTTTTCCTTTCCTTTTCTTTTTTCTTTCTTTCTTTTTTTTTTTTTTCAGTACTGGGGATTGAACTCAGGATCTTGCACTTAAGAGGCAGATGTGATGCCACTGAGCCAAATCCTTGGCCCGATGGAGAGTTTCTAAACAGTTCTTCTGTCACATCCATCCTTGGAGCTCCGGAGAGACACAAAGCATCTTAAGGGATTTGTGTGTCTTACTTTTAGGAAATGCTGAACTAAGTTTCTTGCAAGGTCCTTGAATACTTCATAATTCATTAGCCTATCAAGTGGTGTTTACAGTTAGAAGAAAAGAAACGCCAGTGGTTGGAGTACTAGGGGTTCCCTAAAGAGACAGGGTATGGCCAAGGCAGGAGGGGAGGAGACGGTATCCCGGGTACAAGAACCACCATCAGCGGATGTTGAGATATCTGTCTGTAGAAGAAGGAACCACCATGAATAGGGTAAGACTAGAACTTAGCGGGAACAGAACATGAAAGACCTTCAATGCCAAGTTTATTTGGCGCTCATTTGGGCCTTAACTTTTTTCCCCCAGTTTGATGACAGAAAAACACCTTAGGGCCCAGACCTTAGCTTAAGGAGCCTGTCTGATTGGCCTAACAACCATACTTATCTATTGCTAGAAATGAGTTCAGGAAGGGGTTTGGGGCCCAATGTGGAATGGAGAAGTTGGGGCAGATCTGCTAGTACTCATGGCTTGCTGCCCTCTCTGCTGACTCTACTGACTGCCTGATCCACTGCTGTGAGGCTTAGCCATGAGACTCTCTTGGCTGATAGAAGAAGCCACGGTGTGGCTCTGACAGTGCCCTGTGGAGCACCTTGTATGTGAAAAGTACCAAAAGTCTGAGGAGAATAAGGTGTAATTCATTTCCTGTGAGACCCTCACAGCCCAGAAAGGGGGTAGAGACAAACAACGTTGTCATAATATAAAGATAAGAATTGTAAGGTTCAGAGCTCACACGGAGGCAAGAGACCTGCGGAGATGCTGACCTATGCTTTTGGGGTTTTTTTTGTTTTGTTTTGTTTTGAGACAGGGTCTCGCTTTTGTACTTCAGGTTGGCCCTGTGCTCAGCCTCAAACTCACATCACAGCAATCCTCCTGCCTCTGCCTCCCGAGTGCTGGGATTACAGGCATGAGCCACCATACCCGGCACTGTGGTATGTGGTACTGGTTGCTGCTGGGGTGAGTCACCACACCCAGTATTGTATGTGGTTACCCTGGATTGAATCCGGGTCCTTGCGCTTGCAAGACAGGGGCCAGAACCACTGAGCTAACTCCCCGGCCCAACCTATGCTTTTGGAGAGCTGAGGAGAAGTCAGAAATGTCATGACTCAGGTAGCATCGGTTTTTTCTGTTTTGTTTTTGGTTTTGGATTTTTTTTGAGACAGGGTCTCGCTTTGTAGTTAGGCTGGCCTTGAGCTCAGCCTCAAACTCACATCACAGCAATCTCCTGTCTTTGCCTTCCGAGTGCTGGGATTACAGGCATGAGCCACCATGCCTACCACTATGGTGTGGTACTAATTGCTGCTGGGCGTGAGTCTCCACAACCAGTATAGTATGTGGTTAACCGGGGGATAGAACCCGGGTCCTTGCGCTTGCAAGACAGGCGCCAGAACCACTGAGCTAAATCCCTGGGCCACATCATTTTTTGACAAATGATAGATGAAGCTTCGAGGGCAGCAAAATGTTGCGGGCTGTGGTATGAACCAAAGTGCAGGCACATTGAATTGGGGACTGGTCCTCCCATGTTCCGGTTCTATGAACTTGGGTCAGATATTTGTGGTAGGAAGCTCTAGTCTCCTGCTATGTAAGGAAAACAAGCCTGGCTAATTCTACTTCACTGTGAAAATTAAATAATATAACTCATGAAGTATATAACTTGCACTATACTAGGAACTTCATAAATGTAAAGTATTGGCTTTATTATCTCCATTATCATCTCTGCCACTAACTGACAGTTTTTATTGCCACATAACAAATGTCCTCAAGATGATCCTGTTGTTTGTGACCCTGTAATTTGGACAGGGGTCAGTAAGAAAGAGCCATCTATGTCAGACTGGCAAGTTGGTGCTGGATTTGGGTGGCAGGGTGGCTGAGGGCTTTGGTTCTCTGTGTGAATACCTCCATCAGGTTACAGCATGATGAATGAGTATTCTGGAGACTGGAAGTGAAAACTCAAAATTTTAAGGCTGTTCCCAGAGTCACTTTCATCATATTTTATTGGTCAAGGAGTCATGAGTCTGCTGAGAGCAAAGGCAAGAGCATAGACTTCACCCCTGAGAAAAGAAGACTTCTAGCTGTCTTTCCCTGTCACAGATAGAATCAGAAGGACAAGTCAGAGGGATGCTTCCCTATCTTCAGGAAGCAGAAACAGAGTTGGAGACCTACTGAGGCATTTAAAAGAAAAAGTTTTATAACATATTTAAAAGAACATCCTATATTGATATAAATAAATTTTTTTTTGAGACAGGGTCTTGCATTGTAGTTCATGCTGGCTCTGAACTCACTATGTAGCCCAGACTAGCCTCAAACTCTCAGCAATCCTCTTGCCTCTGCCTTCCCAGTGCTAGAATTATAGGCATGAGCCACCATGCCCAATATTGTGGTGTGTGGTGCCAGGGATTGAACTCTGGACCTTGCACTTACCAGGCAGAGACACTGGAACCACTGAGCTAAATCTGTGGCCCAGATAGAAATAAATCTTAAATTTGGTCAAAAGTGAAGCACATGTCTACTATTCTTTTAGTTTAAAAAAAGAAATTAGAATTCTCTAAGTATTTTGAATGATACGATCACAGACCTGCAGATCTGAAATTACCTTAGAGACTCTCTAATATAAGTCTTCTTGTATGTGTTGGGTGCAGGGCACTCTCCTGGGAGAAGGGTTTGTTGGAGATCCTGGAGGCTGCGGACTGGATGGTACTTTCATCTGGGCACTGTGGCTACGTGTATAGCGGACTATCATAGTCTTTCTACTGTTGTCGTCTTCTCTTGTTCTGGAGTGAGGGAAACAGGTGGCAAGTATTTCCTTAAATGAAGACATCAACTATGGCTCAATTCATCTGAGCGTATCAGCTTAACGCGTGTCTCTTCTAAACACTCGCCAGTGTGAAACAGCATTTCTAAGCTGGCTTATTAATGTGGCGGAGAGCAGGATGTGGTGAGGAGTCTGTCGGACCCTCAGCACTTCATGTCAGGATGTGGAACTGTCCTCTTGCCCTAGGCTGGGCTTTCCACCACTGTGACAAAATATCTGACGTGAACAACTGCAAGGAGGAAAGGTGGATTTAGGGTTAGAGTTTCAGTTCATGGTAGCTAACTCCATTGGTGCTAGACCTGTGGAGAAGCAAGGCATGATGGGTATGACAGGCAAAGAGGAGAAAGAACCAAAAGGGAGGGGACGAGGTCAGATACGGAACATCTGGTCCAGTGTCACCAGCCCAGGACCCACTCCTTCCAGCCAAGCCTCATCTCCTATTTCTTTCATCTCCCCATAATGCCATCAAATTACAATCTCATTTATGTATGAATCCACTTAAAAATACAGCCTTGGTGATCCAATCATTTTCCAGAAAGCCCATCAGCTGGTGAGCGATCTTTTGGTCCATGAGTTTGGAGCAGTCTTTCAAGTCTAAGCCGTAAGATGAACCTAGGACAGAAGTGAAGTGTGAGATTTGGTGGCTTCTCCTACTGGGGACACTGAATGAGCAGATGGTAGAGAGGATGGTTATGATCAGAGCCTCAGCCTGCACCACCTCTGCTTCCTCGGGCTGCTGATGTGTCTCTGATAATCAGTGCCCACCTCCCTAAGGCCAACAGTTATTTTCAGAAGAACTCAGATTCTTCTGAATTCTTGAGATCAAGGATTGCACAGGGAGACCCATGAAAAAAACCCAGTCATGAGGAAAGCGTAACTCCCAAGAAACATGCTGTTTTATAAAGTCTGTCCTGGGACAGTCTGCAGGAAATAAATTCCTTGACTTAAACTGCAGTGACAAAGTCTAATAGGTCCACATTCATGGTAATAAAAGTCCTCCACGCATTTCCTCAGGCAGCTCAAAGCCTTTGTTTGTTATTTTTCAAATAATGTTGCGCTGCTGACTCATGTTTGCTTGGTGCCCTGCTGTGACCCCCAGATATTCACAGCCCTAATCACACTCCACGTTATTATTAATAATCAGAGGCGAAGAAATTATGCTAGACTCTGGCTTGTTATCAAGTCCTGGAAGTATGCAAATAGATTAATCAACCGGCTCCCATGCTTCGAAACTTGAATGAAACCTTAAGTATGGTGGAAGTATTTGCCTGGGCTCTTGGTTGTCTCCTCCAATCAAACCCGAGGTGTGTTTTTCTCCTAACTTTTAATTGCATGACCTCTGAGAACCTAATTTTCAGAAAACCCATTTATTATATTAATGCTCATTTGGCATTATTATTTTCCCAGAGCAATCTTTTTGTCTCTGAATCTCTTAGGAGAGTTGAGAAGCAAGCCAAGAAAAGCTTCATTTTCTCTTCCTGGCCCTCAAAGGAAGCAGAAATGAAACATTATAAAAAGGTCTTAGCTTCTACTTGGGGCTGGATTCAGGCAGGGAAGGGAGGGAGGGAAGAGGAGAGGCAAGAGAGCGGAAGGCACTTACCGCGCTGCTCCCAGATGGAAAGCAATCCAGAAAATTGCCTTTAAACAGCAGTGTCCCCGCAAATAGGGCACTCTAGCTGTTTTGTGTCACTTGAAAGCATCTTGTTGATATTTTTATAGATTTTATGATACATTCTAAAGCACGAGTCAGGCACAGCCACTTGGAGGTCTGGCAGTAATGAGCATTGTTATACTCACAGTCTGAGGAGTCTTTACTTCAAAGGGAGGCGTTGATCTGATCTTTCATCTTCTCAGCTGTCGCTTACCAGCTTCCTTCAAATCCTGTTTGAACTAAAAACCCCACATTTCCTGGTTTGACTGAGCAATTCCCCTGACACTTCTAATCTTCTCACTTGGAAGCTACTAAACTGTGATTGAATGATGCCATTAACAAGGAGGAGGTAAATACAGTTAAGCGTGTAGTCTCCGGCTTTACTCAAATCATAAATAAGTGGCTGTGTCGTCAGGGCTCTTGCTTGCTTACCGAACAGGGAGTGAGAGGAAGAGAGAAAAAACTAAATGAATGAGTACTATGAGCAGGCTGTTCGGCCACGTGGAATGAAAATGCCTCTCACACTCCTCTGAGCAGAATGATGAGAAGAGGAAAGAAAACTTCTACATACCTTTTGGAAATGGCAACGGGGGTTTTCACAAGACTAGTAACTTACGTCTTTGGTCAACTTCCATGTCAGCTACTTCCTACTAGAGCTGCTTACTCAAGCGAGGCCAACTTGCTCACCAATCCCTGAACATTACTTATTTTCTTCTACTGCTGAAAAATATTCCTACCATTTATTCTACCTAAATAGTAATTGATTCACTTTAGGTACAGGGGAAAACTCAGTTCTTTGGCGGCCCTGACCACCCTGTGTGTGTCTGATCTGGGTGAGTGGGTTCTGCACTGTGTCCTCAAGTACAGGCCGGTTCTGTTGTCTCAGGTTCCTGTTCCAGAGATCTGAAACGTCTTCCTTCATCTTCCCTAGTCACAATTAAATAGATTAATAATAATCCTCAGTTCATAACACAGTCTCATCTTGTCTCCATGGATGGCCCAATATTTATTTATTCACCAGTTTTCATTCTGTAATAGATATTAATGAAGCCACAGCTCAAAATTAAAACAAAAGCCTACCAATGTCCTATTTCTAATCGTATACACCCCTCCCATTCTGCTGTCCCTGCACCTGACATTCATTTGTTTTTCACAAATATTCATAATTTGTGTGTGCCCATATATGTATGCATACATGTGTGTGTTCATATGCATAAAATTTTTATTTTCAACTTTATAAAATGATATAATGTGAAATGTGCATGGGGAAGACTTTTGAAATGTCTCATAATATTGCATGTTGTAGTAGTTTATTTTTCTAGACATACAATATGCTATTCATTGTGGGAACATGCTACAGTTTATTCATCTACCCTCCTTCTGTTGACAAGTTTAAAGATTACTTCGTGTTTTTGTTATCGTGAGTAATATTCCTAGGAGCATTCTTCCTGTTGTAGATGTTCAAGTTTCTCTTGGGGTGTACTGAAAAGTAGAGTTTGAGTGATTTTTTATTATCTGAGGGATAATAAAAGTTAACTTTAAAAGATAGTAGTAGACTGTTTTCCAAAGTAATTTTGTAAATTTACTCCCATAGCAATGTAAAGGCAATCCTATGATTCCGTTTCTTCTTCTTCTTCTTTTTCTTCTTCTTCTTCTTCTTTTTTTTAAGCACTGGTTTGGTTATTTTGAAGCAATTAAATGGTTATAAATTGTACCTTTGATATGGATTCCTTAAATCAGTATTAGTGTTGAGCGTATTTTGCAATGTTTCTCAATTACATCTTATTCTGCCATTCCTGTCTGTGGCTTTTGCCTATATTTATAACAAACTGTGCATTTTAAATTGCCATAGGAATTCTTTATGTTGTCTCAGTGTTATTCCTTTGTCAGTTGTGTGCATTATAAATATATTTCCCAGAATTTTTGTTGAGATAGATTCTCTCCAGGTAGTTCAGGCCAGACTTGTATTCACTATGTAGCCCTGGAAGGCCTTGAACTCATGATCCTTACCACGCTGGGATTTCCTTGTTTCTAATTTGTCATTTTTCTCCTTTATGATTGTTCTGGATGAACAAGAATTCTTAATTTTAATATAGTCAAATTTATGAATCTTGTTTAGGATCATTGTTTACTGATATTGTATCTCAACTTTTTTTATCCTCAAGAGTTAAGATATTCTATTCATTTTTTGCTGAGTTTCAAAGTTCTGTTTTTGCATTTAAATCTTGATTTTTCTAGAGTTGATATTTGGCCAGGAGTGGGAGGCGCTTTGTGTGTGTATATTTCCCTAAGATAACCTTCTCCTCTTTCTGCTCCAGCTCTGTTTAATGAACAGACTTAGTTCTTTTCACTGATCAGATATTCTACAGTTTCCCTAGTCCAAAGTTTTATACATTCATGGATCTATTTATAAATCAATCCATTAACCCACTTGCCTGTTATTCATCTATGTAACTTCTGATCATGGGTATTTGAGCTATTGATTTTTAAATTGCATAGGGCTATGACATGTCTTTTGTTGTTATCATGTTCCTTAGTTCTCATTGTCTAATCGTGTCTGAGCCTCTTCAAGGCTCAGGTCAAACTGCATTTCCTTTAGGAGGCCTCACTTCCCTATTCACCCTCGTGCACCACTGTAGGGTTAGCTTTATAGCTTGGAGAACAACAAAGTGGAATAAACACAAACTCCAAAGTCACGTACATCCAGGTTCAATCCCGTATCTGCCACTTAAGCCATTTGACTTTAAGCACTTTTTATCCTAAAAGTGGAAAAGACAACATCTAAATTTTAAGTTTTGTTGAAATCCCAATCTGAATTAACCTGTGCAAAACTACCTCCTATCAGTTCCTGGCGTGGAATAAGCCAGTTATCTCCCTCCCTTCTTTCCCTCCTCCTTCTCTCTTTTCTTCCTTCTTTTCTTCTTGGTGAGGTTCTAAGATTCCTGGATTTGTTTTTTCTTCTGATAAATACTGAAAATCATATCTACATAAAAGCTTGAAAAATGTAGAATAAGTTGACTTGGCTGATATTCTCTTTTTCTTGGTCTTTATTTTTCTCTTTGATGGAGGAAAGGAGGACCCAGAAATGGAAATTAGTGTTACAGGTCCCTTCATCTCAACCTGCTGGACCAGCTCTCTAAGTTGCTAGACCTGGTCTCCCGCTAGATTAGCTCATTTACCCAAGAAAGACTTTCTCATTGAAGGATCACATTCATTAATTAGTTTTGTCTTACGTTTAAGCTCAATGCTATTGATTTTCTTCTACTAGAACTCCCTTCTAGGCCATCTTATCTCAGTCAATGAGGAAAAGTTGTCTCAAGCTAAAGCATCAGCTCATTAAAACCCTCACATCCCTCTAAGGAACTGACCCAGGAGGGGTGATCCTGAACCTCCCCTGGTGGTATGAATGCTGACAAGTTGCAGACTGTCAGCAAATACCTCCATATGTCTTCATTACAAATGGAGAATTTGTTTTGATCCTTTTGTACTTCCATCATATATCACACCCCTTGTTTCTGACCCTTGACTCTCATTCCTGAATTAAAACGTATGACATTAGAGAAGTAGAATTAAGCTTGGATTCATTCTCTCTGGACAGCAAACAAATTAGTAGTTTAGTAGGAACGGGGAAGACGCACCCACCAGCTTCCACAACTTCTGCTGTACCTCATTACTCCAGTCTAAGTTCATAGCAACGTGGATTTCCAGTCACAAGCCTTCTGCAACATCAAGAATTGAAATAACATGATTTTTTTCAAGTCAGTGAGTGTTGATAGCATTTCAGAAATACTTCCCATCAGCCCCTCTTAGTACTTCCTTATGAGTGGAAACGCACATAGTTCTTGATACAAAATGCCAAGAAGCCTCCAATTTAAAGCTCTAAGGTTTAAACTCCAGTGTTAAGATGCTCAAGTTCCCCACCTTTGGAGCCTCTGGGCACTCCAACACTTTGCTTTGTTTCCAAATATATGTTGGCCTGAGCCTCAGTTACAGACTCGGCGGCCGTCACTCCCAGAAAGGCCCAGGATCCGGGGGGAGTCCTTGGTCCTCTGCTTCTCCACATAGGGCTCCTCTACCCGTAATCATTTCCCAGAAGGATCTGTTTATTTGAAATACTTTTCTGGGTTTCTATTTTCTGGACTGAGCCCTGACTATATCTATATCTTCCATAGAATTTCTTTAGCTTTCTCACCATATTACACTGTCTGGGAATGGCATAATTTAGATAATCAATGGATTTAATGAGTCTCACGTAGGTTATTTGTTTCATTTATAATAAAATTATTGATTTAATAACTAAATCTGGGTACATATCTTCAATTATTTCCTTAAGGCAAGTTCCTAGTAGGAGGAATATTGATTCAAAGGTTAAGGCATTTATTAAATTTTATGAAATTGTCTTCCAAAAAGGCAATGCAAATATAAAATTTCCCTAAAAATATGTAAGTTCCATTTCCCCTGCACATTGAATAATCCCAGAGATTTCATTTAAAAACAAGAAATAAAACTACTCCAGTGTAAATGGTTGAAAGATTATGTTCTGATGAATCATTTTTAAATCATGACTTCCTGTCTAGTTGCACAATACTTACTCATAGAATTTCTACCTGAAGTCATTTTTATGTGTCTTCTCCTTAAAGTTATTTCCTGTGGTTTTCACATTTCCTTTTAAGTTTATTCCAAGTATGTTTCTCTTATTATACTGCGTCAGATATATTAAAAACATTTTCTACTTCTACTAATTAAAAATATATAGTAATTACAGAAGATTAAAAGAGCAGTGATAAGTTAAAGAAAAATAAAACATTCTCAATCTGAACACGAAGAGACAGTCCCCACGGGGTTCCCACCTTAGCTTCTTTCCAGACCAGTCTCCTGTGTGCAGATGGACGCACATTTGTATCCAGAGATGATGGCTCATCCTCTACACAAAATGCTGAAATTCTGCTGGTTTCACTTGCCATAGATAGCCAGCAGATTTATGACCAAAAATTAAGTTACAACATTCTTCTTATCGACTTGCAGTTGTTTGTATTTTCCTATTTTCCTATTAAAAGCAATACTGTGATTAATATTTTTACAGTAAAATCACTGCATACATTCTTCATAGTTTCCTAAGGAAAGATTCCTCAAAATTGAACTTTCTGTAAAGTAGAATATACATTTAAAGTTTAATATACAGTCCTGCTAAATTGCCATTAATGTACAGGTTGTCACATTGCCTTAAATAAAGCTGAGCTAAATTTACATTTTCATGAGACTAACTGGCTTCCTATGCCACTTACAGTTATTGGATGTTGTCCTTAAAGAAAATGAACTACCAATGTGCAGGACACAAGTGTATGATTTTAGTTGGGACTTAATGGCTATAGAGAAGGCAAAAGAGCTCTGATAACTTTATATCCTTTCAGTGAAAAAACTCTATCAATTATTTTTCTCTTTAAAATTAATTTCTTTTCATTTTTCTCTCGTACATAAAATATTTTTGTGTTTTATGGACATTAATCCTTTTTCTATCACATATACTAAAAACAAATGTCTAGTACTTTACATGTAATTTTATTTTGTCATTCAGAAATTTTATATTTTTAACTATTCAGATTTACTAATTTTTCCTTTGTGGTTTTATATTCTGTGTTGTCCTTTAATCATAAGATAAATTAATATATGAATGTATTTTCTTTTAGTTTTTAAACTTTAAATATTTATTTGGGAAATGATGCATAGAAATCCACCTTTGTTACCAAATTATCCCAACATCATTTATGGAATAATACAAATTTCCCCTCCCTGATCCATAATACCACCTTTGAACTCATGATTAAACGTGGCAAGTTGAACACACAGCTTTATCTTCTGGAAGCCTAGGAGCATTCAGCAAAAGTGTAAAAAAGTTTAACATGGAGAAAGGGCACCACAAAAGAAAAGGAACTCAGAGAAAGCCAAGATGATATAGGAAACAGGAAAAAACCTTTACAGCAACAACAAAATAATATCCTTGGAAAGGAAAGATAGTGCACTGTAAATTAGGAGTATACAAGGTATGTGTTGTGGTCTGGATATGAAATGTACCCTCAGAGGCTCATGGGTTGAAGCCTTGGTCCCTAAAACAGCACCGTTCAGAAGTAGAGGTTTTGGGAAATGAGAGCTCTAATCTCATCAGTATGTTAATCCATTGATACCTTCATCACAGAATGGACCATTTGGTGGTAGCAGGAACTATGGGAGGTGGAGCCTAGTTGGAGAGAGTAGGTCATTAATTCCACGTGTGTCCAGTCTATCTTGTTCCCAGCCCCTGTCTTCTTCTCGGTCACCATGAGGTAAGCAAGCCAGTCTTCTGCCATGATGTTTCTGCATCATCATAAACAGCTGTCCATGGACTAAAATCTCTGAAACTATGAGCAAAAATAAATCGCTCTTCTATTAAGTTGTTTTTCCCTCAGGTATTTTGTCACAGCAATAGGAAGATGAACAGGACAGAGAAAGGAGAGGGAGAGAAAGGAGGGAAGAGAGAGAGAGAGAGAGAGAGAGATCCTAATAGAAGTGGGTTAATTAAAAGGACAACCAAAATCCAGGAAAAAATAAAGTTTGCACAACAGAAAAGTGGAACGATCTCTTGGGATTATGATGCAATGCATTTATATAGCATCTGGGAAACACACATACTATAAGAAAAAGTCTATCTAAAAAGGAGCAGAAAAACGGAGAACATGAAGATATTTCCAAGAAAAAAAATGACTCATGACTTTGTGAGCAATATTCAACTTTATAAGATAACACAGTAAATATTGATTTGATCAAATACTTAATCACTATACCATAAGAATAAGAAATTACTGTGCAAAGAGAGATATATTTTCATATTTAGAACTGGAAGTTCATAGATAACATCTATAAGTAGAGTTAAGAAGTAGCAGTGTAAGCTTTTCATTTAGAAATATGCAATTAGTAACAGCAACAACTGAAATAGCTGATAGTGGCTTTTCCTGGGAAGTAGAAACTGGGCGATGCGCAAGGGTGAGGGACTGGGTTTCACTTGAAGCCCTGAGGGGTTACGTGAAATGTTAAATTATGCACCTAATTAAAATTAAAATAAAACATTAAAAATTATTCATATATTAATATCACCTAAAATATCTTTTATAAGATGTGAAGATGAGGAACCTAGATCTGTTACACTTCACCAGCTGTGTGACTGTCGATGACATAATCTGACTGACCTTGCAAGGTGGAGATAAAACAAGGCCTACATAACAACATTGTTGGGGAATGAATTGAGTTAATGCGTGCAAAGCACTTAGTGTGTGGAATGAGGACAGCAGCTAGCAAATGCTGGTTACTTGGTATGGTTTGGATAAATGTCTCCCATAGCCCCTGTGTTAAAAGTTTAGTTGCTCACCAGTCGCACTAGTGAGAGGAGGTGGAACCTTTAAGAGGTGGGACCTACTGAAAGGAAGTGAGGTCATCAGGGGCGTGCCGTCCAAGGCATTGTGGGACAGCTGCCACTTCCTCTCTCCTTTTCTTCTTTGCTTCCATGAGGTGACTTCCTTTGCCTTGTGCTCCTGGAGACAAAAGCAATGGAACCAAGCAGTGATGGACTGAAACTCCCAAAATGATGAGCCAAAACAAACCCTTCCTTTTTCTCCTCTTTCTCTTCCTCCTCTTCCATGTTTCTCATTGGTGACACTTTTCTCATCTTTTTCACTGGCCCTTCACCATTAGCCTTTCTGCTCTACATTTCCTTTTCCTTCTTCAGAGATCAATAGTCCATTAGCTATTACTTTCTCACACTTTTAAAAATAAAGGAGGGAAGAAACGAAAGAAAAGAAACTCTTACACAATCTTTTTCCTTATTCTACAGTCAGGGCTCCTTGCTCTTTTTTTTAATTTTTTTTAAGGTTTTTTTGAGACAGGGTCTCGCTTTGTAGTTCAGGCTGGCCCTGAGCTCAGCCTCAAACTCACATCACAGCCATCCTCCTGCCTCTGCCTCCCGAGTGCTGGGATTACTGGCGTGAGCCACCACTCCCGGCACTGTGGTATGTGGTACTGGTTGCTGCTGGGGTGAGTCTCCATCCCCAGTATTGTTACGTCGTAACCAGGATCGAACCCAGGTCCTTGCGTTTGCAAGACAGGCGCCGAAACCACTGAGCTATATCCCCGGCCCCAGGGCTTCTTGCTCTTGCAAGCGCCCAGCATGGCAGAGCAGAAGAGCAAGCCTCATTCTCCATGGTGGATCGGCTCACAAGGGGAGGGGAGCTGCCTTTCTCAGGTGTGGGAGAGGCGCCCAGATGGCTGAGGCCATTACTCACTCCCCTCAGGCAGGACAACCCGGCCCCCATTGTTCACAGAGATAAAGTACTCAGATCAGTGTGTGACAAAGACATCCAGGCTGAGCACTAATTAGCCTCTGAGTAATTTCTAATTTGACTCGACTTTCAGCCATATGTATATACAGATGCAGTTTACTTTACAATTCGCCTCTTCATTTTCTCATCCTCTTTTTGCCACCTGCCCCCATTCTTCTACTCTATTTTATTCATTACTTTTTTCCCATGAAACACTTTAGCATCCTCCTGGCACTTCAAAGTCGACCACTTTCGGAATCCTACAGCCTCCAACTCTGTAGCGTAGTCACTAAAGCCAGTGTTTAAAAAACCAGGTTCCTTCTTTCCAAGGAGAGAACACAGACGCAGGTACAGCAATGGCAGGTGCCTGCTGACTCTCTTACTTTGTAATTACTTCTTGTATTTTTTTCTTTTGATTAAAAATATTTCCCCAAAGTTATATCGAAAGATGCCTTTTTATCATCGTGGGTATATAAATCTCAGTCAAAGCCTTCCCTAGCTCCTCGGAGCGGTCTCTCCCTCTTTCCTTTTCCCCTCCTCTCTTAGCAGCAGGGGTCTTCTTGGAATGGAGATTTTCTTACCTATCCTTCTTTCTGGCTCAGCTATAATTGTGTTGCTACAACTTTTTTTTGTTGTTTTTTTGAAACTTCTGGCTCTTCATCTCTGTTCACTGGCTGGCTCATTTCCTCCTTTTTGTCTCCCTACTCCCATTTCCAAAAACTTATTTCTCAAATTAACACAGCACATGCTGAATACACCGTTTGCTTCTTAACTGATAGAAATTTCAAGAAGACAGTAACGTCCTGCAGGCTGTGCTGCTGTTGACGACACTCCACTCTTGGTTTGTGTCATTAAGTCCAAGGCGGTCATTTTCTCCACTGGGAAATTGCACAGAGCTTTGAAAATGGTGGCTTCCGAGTCTCGTAGGGCAAGTTAAAACCAAGGCTGTAGTCTCACTGGCTATGTAGCTTTGAGAAAGGTACTTAACCTACCTGAACCGGAATCCTCTGATCTTTGAAAGTGAAGAGAAACCATAGTTTGTAAAATTATTGCAAGACTGGTGGTCACTCCATGAATTATCTGCCATGTGATGTTTATAGTAAAAAAAAAAATTACTTTTGTTTTGAGTCAGCCCAAACCCTAGTTCTTTCACTGACTAGGACTTTATTGTTAAAGAATGGTTACCAGTTTTTGAGTTTCAATTTCCTTATTTGTGGAAATGAGGGAAAATAGTTCTTATCTTGTCAGATTCCTGGGAAAACTATAATAATTAAGTAAGACAATCATTGATGCTGTCCAGAAATATTCTTTCTTTTGTATCTTCTAAACAAACACATGTCCTACTGGAGATGTCAGAACTTTACCTTTTTTGTACTGAATAGTGAAACTAAGGCCTTTGCGCTGAACTAAATCCTCAGCACTCTTTATTTTGAGATGAAATCTCAATAAATAGCTAAATTATCCACTTGGGATCCAATTGATGATCCTCTTGCGTTATTTCCCCAAAGTGCTGGGTTTTAGGGATCTTCCACCACATCTAGATCTTTAATTTTTAAAAATATTTTGCAGGATGAAGCTTCCAGTAGATGTTATAACAGGTTAAAGGCTTTGATGTCTTAGGGAAGCAGCACCTATTTCCTCTATTTCTGATCAATGGAAATATGTTCCTATAAAATAGTACTTCTGAATTTTGCTTTATACAGAATCTATGCATCTTTTAGCACCCAGATACCATTCAAATAGGAAAGAAAGAAGAAAAGGAGGAAAGAGTGAGAAAGTGCATAGTTTATGGACAGTGGCGTTTTCAGACAATATTTAACCCAAAAGATCTATAGAACCTCCCATTGTAACAAAGGAACACTTAGGCACTTTGATGAATTCAGTTTTTTTAACCACAAACTAGGAGGTAAATTCTGATCCCTTTATATTTTTTTCAAGGATTTGGAAAATGCTAAGTAAAAGGAAATCATTAAATTGAGGAACTCACTACTCTCAGTAAAACATGAACAGAAAATCTTTCTTCTCATAGGTCTCTGAGAAAACACACTCTTCAAATGCAGATTGTACCTTATTGTTTGTAATTCTGCATAAGAGCGGCCATATTTGACAAACTGGAGGGTGGGACTGAAAGCCGCCCTGCCCTGATCAGAATCCAAACTTCAGCGTTTGTGACCCGTGATGCGTTTAACGTCTGTGTCCCTCAGCTCCCGTAGGTGTTAAAAATGGATAGGCGTGTTCTTCTTTCCTACAGTTTTTCACAGAAACAAGGACATAATTGATGCACGCTAAAGCTGTTAGCACAGTATCTTGCACAGAATAGATAATCTGTGGCTACACCCTGTCTTCTCCTCGTAGGTCTATCGAATAGTGTGAACTTGAAAATCATAGCTGATCAATACAGGTAAATAATGGAGTCTGTTGGAAGAATGTATCCATCGAATTAATCTCATTTTCAGGGGTATAAATCAATTTGAAGAAGCATCTGATCCTGACAGGAGCAGAAATGCCTGAATTGTTTTGATGCATGGCATAACTTGATTTTAATTTTGATAAGCAAGATAAGGGCCCTGCCTGTGTCATGATTATTATTGATCTAAATAACTACAATCATTGTTGGCTTAGAATGAATCTGGCAATTGCTCTGTAAGGAAGATATTGTGTACATCTTATATCAGTGAAGAAACTGAGCCTCTGAGTTGAGAAGAGACTTCCTCAAGCTCACACAGTTAAGAAGTAGAATACTTCGAATGTCTTAGTAGAAGGGTTTGAACACAACTGTTCTCTGTCTGTGTCTGAAAGTTTTGTGCTGCATGTCAGAGACCATTGCTAACTCATGTGCATCATTTTACTCATAGTATAACTGACTCCATAACATTTTTTGAACTTCATATATTCCCCAGAGAACAACAACAATCTGGGAATAAAGTTACTTCATTTTTGTTTGGTTTTGTCAGGTTTCTGTTGGGTGAAGTGTATCTAGATAAGTAATGGGAGTGTTCTTCTTTTGAATGTGATATTGTCTTATGAGCAAATGTACTGGCCCTTGGCTGAGGTGTTAAAATGACATGCATACTAACAAATCAGGAAGTAAGAGAATGCTTTCTTTCAGAGATTTAACATTTGTAAGATTAGGTTAAGCTTGCATTTACAATGTACCTATAGTGGGACAGAAACTATAAGTGAGGCTATTGATATTTTTTCCATTTATTAGGACACTGGGTGAGACAAACATTTTCATCTCTATTTTATAGATCATATATATATGCATATATATGTATATATCTGTATGTGTGTGTGTATATATATATATATATGGAGATGTAGAGTTGGAAGGTTATGTAAAAGTCTGTATAAATATATCATTGGAAGTTGAAGTCAAGGCTGTTAAAACAAAATGTTACAGTTCTTTGTTCTAAGTTTTTGCTACCTTGACAAGGAAAGCATTTGTCACTCTTCCCAGGGGTCGCTTGGCCCAGGCCAGTGAGAGGCTGCCTTTTGATTAAGCAGTGCACAATTTGAGAAGCACACGAAACTGGAGCAGGCACAGCAGAACTTGCAATCCAGGTGCAGAGGTGGAGGACAGGGAGGAGAAAAGGTGGCCAGCAGTAATGAGAAGTCATGTGGCACTGTGAAGTTTAGATTTGGAAATGAGTTTTAATCAAGCTCAAAAGAAGAGCCTCTCTCCAGGTGTCACTGAGATGCAATCAATAACTGACTTTCCCGGTGCTCTTGTCTCCAGTGTGATTTTATTGAACACAAGTTTAATTGACCTGAAAAAGAAACCTACTTGTCTGGAAAGTTGTAGGTACTGCTAGCAAAATAAACTTCTCTCGGTTCCCACCACAGATGAGGTTTTCTGGACTGGTTCTGTAGTCCTTTCAGACAGTGGAATGCCACTGGGTCACTGCACTGTAAATGCCTTAGAAGTCATAGTTTGTGAGGCCATTCTAATGAAGAGAAAGTATATAACGTGGCTATGGGTTTCCTTTTACTAGACTTGGTTGCCACAGAGTTGAGTGGCATTGAGTCTTTTGCAAGGACTCCACAGCAGCTAGGACTCACAGGGGCAAAATGGTACCAAGGGAAACATTTTACCTGGTACAGTTTTACCCACCTTGGCATTCCATCACCCACAAGGACCCTACCTCAAGGGGTAGGGCTACAAGGATGTCTCAAGGAAAACTACTATCTGGGTGCAGAATCTAGGCTAAATATCATGATCTTTGTGGGCTTCAGTTTCATCAGCAGTAAAAGAAAAATGAGCCCTGCCTTATCCAAATGGTGCAAAGACTTCTGGACTTGAGCAGCTCCATGGAATGTGAGCAGTGATTTCCCACTGACTACATCCTTCTCTTGTGGAAGGGGAAATAAAGAGACTTATGACATGTTATATCCGTGTACCACCTACTCCCAAAGAATGAAACTTGTACATACTGCAAACATGTACTAATGAAAATTGAAAATAATCCAAATTCTTCATTTATGGACTTTAATTTTTTTATTGGACTAAAATCTCCTTTGGGCTCTCCATTTCTTATGTGTACAATGAAAAGGTGGAGCTAGATTATCTATCTTTCCTAATTAATAATACCAAACAGCTTCACTTCCACCAACATCCTAGGGGAAAGGCAGCCTTGAATTTCTGAAACATGGCACCATTTTCTGCTTTTTCAGTTTTAGGCATTATGATTAATTACGACCTTTTGATTAAGCAGTGAACAATTCAAGAAATGCACGAGAAGCACAGCACACTGCTCAATTATCAATTATGAAAGATAAGATCTAGTCGATTCTCATATCCATCATTCTACCACTAGGACTACATGCACAGTATTCATATTCCCATTCTCTCCATATAAATATAATCTACTTTGGTTCGATCTATCATCAGTGCTTAACAGAGACTAGTCACAGGTGAGCCACATAGAACACTGTGTAATTTTTTTCCTTTCTTGCATGAGTATTCGTTTTTCCTAGGCTGAATGTTTTGCAGCTCCTTACATTTTCTGATCTTATCACTCACTGGCTCATACCCAAGCTCTCTCAATATATCTTACTGCTATATGCTTACCAGTTTTATCTTCTGGACAAGTCACTTTCACAGCTTTTGGCCTATTCTTCACTTGTTGGTTGCAAGTCAGCTTTGTGATGTCATTCTGGGGTTCTTCTCTACCATTCTGGGGGGTTTCTTTTATCTCTTTCATATTGAATTCCTCATGGCTTGGGCTCCATGTCTATACTATTATTGGCTAATTTCCTTTTAAAAGGAGCATTTTCTCCAGTAACTTACTGTGAATCTATCTAGTTTGACAATTTACATTTTGGAAACCGTAGACTACCCTTTTACTATATGAGTAGTTTGACCAGGTATGGGATTTAAGTAGGAAATAATTTTTGCTTATGCTTTTGATGATGTTCCTCCAGAATTGAAGTAAAAATGTCATGTCATTCTGAGCCTCCTATTTCCTTTACAGAGCTTTTAAGATCTTATTTTTTTCCCAGGGCTGTGAAATATTATGGTGATGAACTGGGTCTATTTTAATTTATTGCATTAGTGCTGGCATTAGCCCAGGTGTTCCTTACATTCTCTTCAAAACCTGAGATTTAGTGAGCCTCTTCTTGGTAGTTGTTTTTAACTTAGCAGTTTTGTGTTCCTCTTCCACAACACCAGAGACACTTTTATGACAGCTGGTATGTTGTTGTTTTATGGTTAGTTGAATATTATTGTGTCATATAGCTTAACAGGGCCTACCACGGGAACTCAACTGAGTTTTATTATATAAATTTTAAAAATTGTGGTCTTGTGGAAAATATATAAAAATATGTAGTATGGATATGAAAAATTAATGAGGTATATTGGATTCTTATAAAATATACCTCTACTTTAGAGATTTCACAATTTGCTACACATTTTGAAACTTTTTATGATGGATAAGTTAGTTATCAACCTGGACAAATTCTGGACTATTATCTGTACCCATTCAAAATGAGAGAAATAAAATACTTTGAGGTTCTTGAGGTGTCTAAAAAAGATCCATCAAAACCCACTGTCACTTATCCTCGGGATGTTGATGGTTATGAAAGGCAAGTGCCCTAGAGACAGACACATCTTTGACATTTATAGGGACCAGAACATGAATGAAAGGGGAGGTTCATGTACCTATTTCTAAATATGGTAAAATTTACAACTAAAGATTTTAAAATATTAAGTCAACTATATTCTACCATCACACTTTAACAGGTGTACTTTCTTTCGGATTCTGAGACTTCCTGGAATCTAGGCAGAGACAGCCTTCCACCGTCAGCCATCAGTGTGTCCTCTTCCTGCCTTCAAGCAGGTCTGTCCTCTTTCGTGGCAACGCTGGGAGTGTGTTGTTGGCTCAGCTGACACTAGGAGAACAGTCTTGGCTTGGAAGCCTGTGCGTGTCCTAGAAGAGGATGAAGAGCCATTTAGAAAAGGACTTGGGCAACCCCCTGACAGCAATATGGAGAGGGGCTTGTTCTCTGCTCCCAAGGTGGAGAGCTGGCCCTGTGCACTCCTCTGCAGGAGAGAGCCAGAAAAGGGAGCCCCCGAAAGTAGGCTCAAGGGCAGAGTTCTCTTCTGATTAAGACTCTGAGGGAGTAAGAGAAACCTGGCTGTGATTTTTGGTCACTTGAGGGCAAATCTGTGAAAGAAATACAGGTTATTCTGGACTCTTTCTTTGACCTTTAACTCCCCATTCAAACTCCATAATTCTATTAACCCAACAAAGGCCCTGAGTGAGCTTGGCCCTTTTCCTATTATTTTATATATATTGAAAAGTGACAGAACATGAGACTATTTGATCTCTTATCCTGGTTGAACCCACATAATAAATCAGAATTTAAATGTCTCATGGTTTAAAGCAAGGACTTAGCTGGTGTTATTCTCCCCTTTTATGAAGCCTTGGAGGCTCGCAAACCCCGACTTAGGCTTGATGGTTTGAATATTAAAAAGTGGTTCCTTTCCTGTTTTTATATTACTACTTCAAATTCCATGAGACAAGAAATAAGTGATCTGGTGAGAAACCTTGGCCCATAAAGGATGGCCACCCAGGGCTCCAGGAAGGGACCTCCGTGAGAATTTGGAAGCTCCAAATGCCTTGGTTCCTGATGGGTTGAATGATGGAAACAGCTACATTTTGGCTTCAAACACCTATATAAGTGATGTCTTAACAAATCAAAATCCTTTCACACCTTTCCCATCCAACATTAACTACTTTTGTATTGTTTCAATATTTGTAGAGCACCTGGTATTGCTTTCATTTCTTCTGTTATTTTTGCTAGGCTACAGGAATGTGAAGAGGGAAAAAACCAAGATGGCAGGCAATTTTCACATAGGTCTCTCTCCAGAGAGCATGGTGTTTATCTGTTATCCCCCCTCTCCGAGTCTCTACCCCATTTCCATCTTCATGCAGTAAGTATTAAATCTGTGAGTAAATGAACTGCTAACCATTTAGCTCACAGGTGAGATAGCTCTGCAGTGTCCCTTCTGCAGGGTCAGTCAGTGGGGAGGTGGGAAAGCCTGAGTATTTAAGTCATACTTTGTTTTTCTAGCAGTTCTGATCTTGATCTGGATCTTAGAGTTGAATTTGCCTAGTTACTGGAGTTTCAACTTGAAATCACATGCTGATACTAATTTTTCTCTTACTGTCCTGCTATCCCTTTTACTTACCTGTTTTCATACTTAAACCTATTCATTGATTTATTTTCCCCTGTCTTTTAAGAGCCATTACAGTTGGATGAACCAGACATACTGTCCAGATTTGTCTCAAGCACCTTTAAATTAGAGTAGGGAATATTTTCATCTCTCACTTTATTATCTCTGGGGTCATCTGTTGCCTATCAATTTTTGCCACCTGCTCCAGAATTTTGTAAAATCTGACCACACCATTGTCAGGAGTTACTAGAAAATCCTAATGCTTTCTTCAAAAGGAAATATGGCAGCACTGATACATTGGCTCCAGTATTGGTGGGCTTTATTTGAGAAGCCAAGCACTAATTTTGATGGAGCAGCTTTCCCCGATGCTTTTTATAATTACTTCATTTTGAAGCTGCCTCAAGAGTTAGTGCATTATTGCTGTTTCTAAGTAGTTGAACTTCTTCGAAGGAAGAATAAAGTGGTTAATGGTGCTCCAAGAAGGGATTTTGTATACATACATCTCAAGCATGGCATTACCTTGCTTGGCATTCTAGCTTTCCTTTGAAGTTTGGATTAGCAAGACGTTTCTAATTCAGAAAAAAAATCACAAAGATTTGAACTATAAAGTCACAAATAAAAATATTAAATAGAACAAACAGAGCCTTATTTGCTCTTACCAAAATAAGAAGAAATGACCAAATACAACAGAAATCACACTTAAACATGTCATTGAAGAGCTAGGGAAACAGGTGGAACCCCAGAGACAAGGTCTTTTCCAAGGTGAGAAAGGAAAGGGAGTGGTCAACATGTGGATGTAGATCATGGTTTGGAGGTAAAAGAGCAGGCAAGAGGGATCCTTGGGACCAGGATTAGCAGAAGGCTCTCTAGATCTATTGACCTCTTAGCTAAAGCTAAAGCTCTAGAGTTTGTGATTGAGAAGTGTCATGGTGTTATGGACTAACAGCCTCTAAGTCTCATGCTCTCACAGTCTTGCTGTGTTGAGTTCTTGTTGGTCTGAGCTCATTAAGATTGGTAGTTTCAACGCCTTGAGGTCTTTCAGTCTCCCTTCCTCTCAGTTTCTGTGTCTAATAGTCTGACAGGTTCTGGCCCTAAACACCCCGAAAGAAAAAGGTCTGAACTTACTTTGAAAGAGGGAGCCCTGAGACCACCCAAAGCTACAGCCAGAAATCTCTTTTCCTGGGTTTCTGATGCATTTGAAGATTTGAAACTTGGAGACCACACTCTTTGGATTCCTTGTGTCCAAATTCCAATCCTTTCTCCCCAAGGAGTTAAATATGCACCTTTGTCACAAAACAGTTTGGCTCTTGTTTGTATCAGACTTATCATTCTGTCACTCAAGTTGCACGTACCCATTATTTCAGTCTGTGTTATTCTGAAGACCCAAGATCCAACATGCAATTTAAAAAAATAATACAAGATAGGCAATAAAGCAGGAGGATATGACACAGATTGAGAGAAAAAAAACCATAAATAGTCAACCAGCTCAACAATCCAGATGCTGGAATTATCAAAACCCTTACAATAGTTATTATTAAATATGATGATCTTCTTGGATATTGTTCTGTACATTTTAATCCTCCAGACTTTATAAGCCTCATAATGTATTATCAGTGGTTTTTCTTTAAGTTATATGTTAAAGAATTATAGAAGGAAAAATTTTTCTTTCTACTAAAGACACGTTTAAAAACATCTCTTTTGCTGAAAAGTAGACCGAGAGATAAGGTATTTATGGACAAATTTTGAAGTAGTAAAAAAATAAAAATAAAACAATACAAAGAAGTCAAATGAATATCAAGAAAAAGAAGAATCTGAAATGACAGTTTTACTGGATGAGACTAATAGCAGATTGCACAGAACAGAATAAAGAGACAAAGAACTTGTGGAAAAGTAGATTAAGATCATCCAAACAAAACACAGAAAAAAAAAAGAGTAAGATTTTAAAAAGAAGAAAGGAAAAAACAAAGGAACCTCACCAATCAAACAAGTATGTTTCTTCCCTCAAATAAAATGCATGCTTAGGGTTCCAAAAGGAGGAATAGAAAATAGGGCAGAAAAGGTAATTGAAGACCATCAGCTAAGATTTTTTCCAAATTTGAATAAAAGGTGACACCCAGAAATTCAGCAAGCTCATGAACTCAGGTGGGATAAATACAGTGGAAACTACCAGTAGCATATTTTGGTCAAACAACCAAAAACCAAAGATAGAGAGAAAATCACGAAGCATCCAGAGGTAAAAAGATACATCACATGTTGGAGACTAGTGGCAGTGCATGTCTCATACGACAGTGGGAGGACATCTTTAAAGTGACAGGAAATGCAACTTTTCACTGAAAGAAATGCTATGGGATGTTTTTCAGGCCTGGGGGAAATTAAATCATTTGGGAATTTACATAAAGAGGAACATACGAAGACCACCGGAAATATGAAAGATATGATTAAACACGAAAGACAAAATTTTCCTTTTAAAGGTTCTGTAAAACTCAACATACTATTCAAAGGAAATATTAACAATATATTAATGGGCATGTAAAGTCTGAAAAGAAAGAAAAATACATCAGAATGTATCAGAGTGAGCATTTTAAGTTTTATTTAAATTGTTATAACAGAAGTCTACGGTAACTCAAAGTAAACTGTAGCAAGGTAAGGATAAAGATATAACCTGTAAAATAACCCCTGCTACAAAGAAGAGACAAAGGGCCAGAGATAGAAGAGAATAATGAATACTAAAACACATTGGGTTCCCAATGAAGACACAAAAGGACAGAAACAGAACAAAGAACAGAAGGAGCAAAGAAAGCAAATGAGGACAGCTGTGGGTTAAACCTAACCTTACTGATAACTACTACAACATTTCATTAAAAGAAAAATATAGTCAGGCGACTGAAGAAGCAAAGCCCAGCTACATATCATTTATACAAGATGCAGTTGAAGTAGAAAGACACAAACAGTGAAGGTAAAATGTGCAGAAGGAATATATCACCCAAATACAATGAATAAAGAAACCAGTTTGAATATCAAATGAAACACCTGTAAGTGAAGAAGTACTAGGGTTTAGGAGGGTGGTTTTAGGAGGAGAAGTGACAGTCTTTGCCCAGCTACACAAATATAACAAAAATGGACCATATACGTTAAATTGCACACACTATGGAGTATTACTCTGCCATAAAAAATAATAAGTTTGAATCATTTATACTTAAATGGATGTACCTTGGGGACATCCTCATAAGTGAAATAAATAGGTCACAGATGTGTAAATATCATATCTTTTCTCTCATATGAGAAAATAAAGATGTAAGTGAGTTCTAGAATGTTATATATTGTGAAATAGAAAATATTCAAAGAGAAATGGGGTGAAGGGGGAAAATAATGAGATTATAACAAAAAAGAAATGAAACAAAGTTTATGTATATAGGGAGTAGAGGTGGTAGGGTGGGCAGGGCTATGGGAAAAAATGAGAATTGAGTTGTGTCATATACTGGTACAAATATTCATTGTTGAGTGCAATCATGACATGTACATGTAAGGTACCAATAAATATTTTAATTTTTTAAAAAATTGCATGCACTGAAACTGCATTCTGTAACTGAATGAATTATGCCGTGTGTAACATATCTCAGTAAAATTGCTGCAAAAGAAGAATACAGACCTACCAGAGGACAGAAGGGATCCTTACTGACTAATGTGTGATACATGCTTCTCCCAGCTCAGGAATCTTTCCACTATAGTCATGGAATGTGTTGGATTAAATTGGCCAAAAGCTGCCAAATGTTAAAGCGTTTCCTCCTAGAGAGACCCAGGTGCTTATTCATCTATTCGTTTATTCACTGATGTATCCAGGTTACACTGTATGTGGCATTGAACACCATTCTGTGCACACATACCATGCTTAGCTCTGTGTTTAAAGTGTAATAAAACACGTTCACTTTTACATTTGGTCGTCTGTAGTCTCATTTAATTTTAAAAATTCTAAGCAAATGTTCAATGGCCCTGATTTCCTCTTATCCCAAATATGCCACTTCTGGGCATCGTGACCGGGCCACTCCTCAGCACCCGGCGTCCATCCTTTCCTCAGGGCCTTGAATAAGGAAGGGATTGTGACTTGCTGGGAGCCAACCCCCATGCATTTCAGGGAGAGCATCTTGAGCCTTTGAGCCACCAACTCCACAGCTGAGTCAAGCCCTGTGCGACACCTGAGATGAACTAATCCAGGAGATCCTCAGACAAACCACGGAGCTGTGAGGAGAAAAGATGGCTGCTTTCAGCTATGCACTCTCAGAATGCTTTGCTGCACAGCAAGGTTAAGTGAAAGAGAAATCACTACCTGGAAGTGGGTGGGCATGTAAATTCCTAAGACATGTGCCACTGATTTGGGGACCAGGTGGAAGAAAGTGACAGTGAAGATGGAGTGATTACAGCCCTGGAGGCTGGTGGGCACCTGTTCGGAATGGGAGGGCGATAGCGCCCTTGTGGTTGGCGTGCAAGCTGGGATATGTTTTCAGTTATCTGTGGACAGGAACAAGGAAGTTTCCTGGCAAAATGTCACATGTATCAGTTGTCTTTTTGTTTTTACTTGCGTGTGGCATGGAGCAGGAAGGGAACTGTTTCATTTGCAGGGGACAGTTAAAAGATGTGTATTGGATGTGGTACATGGAAGTTTTTGAAGGATTCAGAACTAAGTATAGAGGTTCTGGGGAGCTGTTCTCTTTCCCGGGATCTCATAAGAGCCTGAAGGACCTGATTCTACCATTGTCTCAGCCAGTGCTCCAAAGGGAGAGATGCCCCATCAACAATTAAGGATGTGGCCCTGGAGCACTCAATGAGCCCTCACTAAATTCATAGGAGAGCCACGGTGTTTATTTTTTATTTTCAAACATTTTAATAAAATGTTTTTCATACTCCAACTATATTTTATTTCCTTTTGCAATTATTTTTGCTAGTACATGTTTCCCATACCGAAAGACTACGTTTACCATGGGGAGTTTGTATGTGCGCTTAAGACACCGTAATCCTTTTTTATACTATCCCTGATCCTCTCTCATTGCTCCCTCTAACTAGTCCTCTTCCCATCTGAAAAAGCTCTATTTCTATTTCTTACACTCTCTTTAAAGCTCCTTTCCCTTCTTTGTCTCTTTCTCCTCCCTCATCCCTCATTCTCCTTCCCATTTGAAAAATTTCTCCCTACTTCCTATTGTCTGCCCTGTAGTTGGCTCTTTATTTATATTTTGGATTTCTTAGATAAAAGCATATGATACTAGATAAGACCATATGATATTTAAGCCAGTGTGTCTGATTTATTTCACTTACATTATAGCCTCAAGGTGCATCCTTTATCTACAAATGACTCACGTTCATCTTTCTGTATAACTGATTAATACCATTATGCATAAATACCATGTTTTCTTTACCCATTCGTCTGTTGATGCACATATAGGCAGCTTCTAAGATTTAGCTGTTGTAAGTTGTGCTGCTATAAACATGAGTTTGCATATAGCAATGTAGTATGATGACTTTAACTCTTTCAAGAAGATTTCTAGAAAAGTAATAGCTGAGTCAAATGAAATTTCTATTAAAATCTCAAATTTTAGTTGTTTGAGGACTCTCCACGCAGATCTCTATAGTGGGTGTGGTGGTGTACATTTCCATCAGCACTGGACAAGGGTTTTTTTTCTCCTGGAACCTTGCCAGCATTTGTTATTATTTGATTTCTTGCTGATAGCCATTCTTTCTGAAGGAAGACTGAATTTCAGTATTGTTTTAATTTGCATTTCTCTAAAGGCCAGTGCTGTTGAACATTTTTCATTCATTTATTGCCCATCTGTACTTCTCTGAGAAGGTTTTACAGTATTCATTTCTGCTGCTCAGTTTTTCACTGGGTCTTTTATTTGGGGTATTCACTTTTTTTTTATATATTCTAGGTATTAGTCCCTTGAGGAATACTTACCAAATTTCTCCCTATTCTGTAGGTTATCTCTTTACTCTGTTGCTTGTTTCCTTTTATAATCAGAAATATGATCCCATTTGTTGATTCTTGTTATTATTCTCAATATTATTTTTTATGCCTTCGGGGTTCTGTTCTCTTTGAGAGTTTTAGCAATTTTATCTCTAGCAGATTAACTGTTTGTATCTTAACATTCAGACCTTTGATCCACTTTGATTCTACTTTATTACATGGTGAGGCATTTTAGATATAGACTCAGTCTTCTTCATATGGATACCCGATTTTCCCAGCAGCATTTTGAAAAGGCAACTTTCCTCCAGTGTATATTTTTGGCTCCTCTGTTAAAGATCAAATAGTTGAGTGTTGGAGGCATTTCTACTTCCTGTAGTCTGTTGTATGGATCCATATTTCTGGTTTGTGCTAGTACCATGCCGTTTCATCACTGTAGCTCTAAAATGTCTTCAGATCTGGGATTGCAATGTTTCCTGCTTTGCTATTGTCACCCAGAACTACTTTGGCTATTCTAGGCCTCTTCTAGTTCCATATGAATTTTTAGATTATTTTCTCTACATCTGTGTGGAATGGTGTTGGTTTTTCACCATAGTGCTTTCAATAGTTGTATCCGAAGAAGCACTGTCCCCCCTCAGACTATACAGGAGAGAATATCAGACTTGAGTTCCTGTCACAAATAAGGATAAACCAGACAAAAGAGGTGAGGTGGCTCCTGTCAGCCATAAGTCAAGAGGCAGCACAAGGCCTTCACCCTGGAGAGGAGAAAATCTCAGGAGGTGAACCTTGCAGTCATGGGTGTTTCCATGTGGGACAGTTCACTGACCCAGGAGTGTGGCGTGGAGCTCAGATAGCACAGAAGGTCAGCTGCGTCTGCAGAGGAGAGATAGAGATGTGTGTTCTGGTGTGTGGAGAAGCTGGGTGCTGTGCAGAGGGAGACCCTAGAAGCCTTCTGAGGTTCTGTAGGGGTCTGTGTATAAAAGCTGGGCTACCCCAAAGGCAGGAGACTTTTCAACATCTCACAAGAAGCAGTTGCTATTGAGGTGAGAGTGAGGACACGATTCTAGGGGTTTCACAGTGCTGGGAAGCACCGTGGCCCCACCAAAGAGAGGGTAAAACTACTTTATTTTGACATCATGGGCGTTCAGCAGAGACTTCAGGATGACCACACCGGTCACTCCTGTTGTGCAATCGGTTAGCACTCAGTACTTATAAGGCAGAAAGACCACACCTTGGGGTGTTTCATACTCTCGCTTCCATTCATTTCCTGAAGTGTGGAAAGAAGATGGAGAAACCCTTTTGATATTGTACATCTGTTTCGCCAGTTCATTCTTTGATTCCTTCCTGAGTATTCTTTCTCTTGCTCACTCAAGAAATTGAGCCTGTGGTCTTCTTCTCTCCTCTCTCTCTATTAATTTCCTGGGCAACCTCATACTACTCCCATGGCTTTAACTCTCATTTCTCTATGAAACTTAAATCGATAGCCTCCTACTCCACCCTCTTTTCAGAACCCTGGTCCTACTATTTTAATTGCTTTTAGATTGATAAATCTGCCTCTGAAGCCTCATTCATTAATGACAGTTTTTAAATTTGCTTCACCACGGTACCTGTGGCACATAGCACAGTGTCAGGCAGAATATGTGACTTACCCCTTAGTGTGGAGTTTAGCATCTGTTGGATATTAACGGGGCTAAGTGGTAACTGCAATCATGACCCGAGTTATTATTTGAGTTACTGCAGGGGTAACGGTGGATAAACTAAGATAGAAGGTGCAGAAACATGAGCATGTGGCAGAAGAAAAGGGAAAAAGTAGGAGAACTAAGCTTAATTTTGAGCAGGATGGGTTTGAGATGTCAAATGCATTCTGGTCCCAGGTAATCTTCCTAAATCACAGCTTCATTGTGATGAATCTTGTTTAAAAGCTTCCAGTGACTCGTCCTTGTTGACCAAGCCCACATCAAATTTTCTGTCCAGGAACTGAAGATCCTCCACACTTTGGCCACCATCCAGTTTTCCAAGACAAACTTAGAACCTTCCCTTTTACCAAACACCTGCGCTTCATCTTCTGGGCAGGTGGCAGATGGTGCCAGCCCTGAGCCACTCCTTCTATCTGGCATGTATGGCCTGTCCAGCCTACTCGTCGAAGTCTTGTCTGTGCTGCAAGACTTGCCTGAGATACTATTATATAGATTGTATAGTGTTCTCGAATACAGAAATCTACCTCCGAGGGCTCGTCAATCTTGTTTACGTGTACCAGTCATATACAGTTGCTCTGTTCTTGTTTCTGCCTATTAAAATACAACCCTCCCTGGGTATGGGGGGGTATCTCCGTGAACCCATCTGCATACCAAAGTCTGTGCATGCTCAGTGTCTTGTATAAATTCGCTTTTCTGTTTCTATGTGTCATCTGCCTCCCTTCTCTCTGGCACTGGAAACCATCTCTAGATTATGTGTAATATCAAACACAATAGAAGTGCTATGTAAACAGTCTTTGTACCAGACCCTATTATTTTATTGTTGTATTTTCAAAAGTGTTTTTGATCCACAGTTGATTGGATGTGCTGGTAGAAATTCACAGACGAGGAGGGCCAGTATGTGCGTCTACTTCATGACACATCTAAGACTTAAAACCTCAGTGGCCCGAGATGATATTCTGCTGATGCTTTTTTTCCTTCAAAGAAACCACTCTCCCACGTGACATCTTTTAAGTGCTTAATGAACAATTAAGCCCTTAAAATCAAAGTACTTAAAAAATCAGAGTCAGAGAGTATATTAGAGATGAGAGAGTGACTGCAGGCATGGAGGGAAGAGTGGATGAAGCAATCGGTAACAACTACGTGCTGCTTCACATGCCCGCCCTTCAGCCAGTTCTTAGTAGCTGTGCTCCGTGTGCTCACAATGAATCGGGCGCGTGTTCCTGAGAAACAACTACCACAGGTCAAGCTGCTGGATCGGGGGCGTGTAGTGTGTGAATGCTGGTCCCCATTAGAACTCCTGCGCCAATTAGCAGAATAGGTAAAGTCAAAATAAAAGCCACACGAAACGCTCACACTTCAGCAGGCTCACTCTACATAAATTATTAATGCTTTCTGATACTACATTTTCTTTGTATATATTTGAATGTGAATACAGCGATGGAAGCAAACAACAAATTTGTGTTTCCATTGTACCAGTATAGTTTCTAGAACTAGCATTTGTTATATTTTTCTAATTACAAAAGAAGTATATGTTCATCATATAAAATTTGTAAAATCTACAAAAATCTACAAAATAAAATGTATAGCATTTATGCGGTCCCCTCTGGAATAGAATTCTGTTCATCTACTGGTGTATATTCTTTTAGAATGATTTTTCTAAGCATAGGGATAATAACCTCTTGCAACTTGTCTTTCTCTTAATATTTTTAGAATATCTTCTTGCAATTCAGCACCCTAAATAGAATGTCACTTTGTGACTGTGGTTTATAGCATCGTATCTGGTGACCATGTAGCCCGTCTGTGATTGGTGGCCACTAACTGGTCTGGAACAAATGATAATAACATCTGTGGCCCGAAGGTTCTGCACCTTCTCATGGTATTTTGGTGAGTCCTATGTCTGAATCTGCTGGGTCAAAGAATGCTCATGCACTGTCATAGTTGGCAGATGGCGTTTTACTTTGTTTGGTCTTTGTGTTTTGTTTTTAAGCAACTTATTTCACTCCTAGTGACATTAGATAAAAAGTTCCCTTGCCCCATTTCGCTGTCCCAGTTTTCCAGATGAAGCTTTTACCTCATGATTGTTTCATTTATGCCTCTGTCAGTACTTGTTGCTATCCTCCCTCCTGTGTAAGCCATTTCTATTTCTTTTCCTTGTCATTTAGTTTATATCCTTTGTCCCCTTCTGTGTTAATGTTAGAATACTGAAGAAATTGATCTTTTATCATCCACTGCAATGCTTTCCCAGGTATTATATGCCTACAATTTTCATTTACAATGATTTTTTAAATATAGGACTGTCATTTCATGTCATTAGAAATATTCTTTTCTTTGAGGAACCTGGCCTATACATCTACACAGATTCATATGCTTTTTAATGTTCTTTTATTTCATTTAAAATATTTTAACTTTTCAATCTATAGTGATAATATTATTAGATAAGATTACAATTTTTCCCCAAATGATTTTCTTACTACTATTAAGGTAACTCTCCTACTACTGTTATTGAGTATTCCTTTCTCTGGACAACTAAAAATAACACTTTTAATCATATGTTAAATATGATGATACATACATTGTCTGCAGTAGATTTTCTATTTTATTTTATTTGTCTGTTTATCCATGGGGATGTTTCTCATTATTCTGGAATAGAAATGTGTATAAATATTTACTTATGTAATTCCATCCTCAGTATTATTCTTTTTATAAGATCCATTGGCTCTTCTCATCCATTTATTTTTCCAGATAAAATTTTTGAGTAATCTACTCAAGTTCCAAAGGTTTTCTTAGGGTTTGTTTCCCATTTCTTTATTTATTTTTATTCCATAAGTTTGGAACATGTTAGGTACATAATGGAACATTATGATCACATTCAACATTGGAATGTTTCTCCCCATTCTTCTGCCCTCCTTCTGCGTCTCCCTATTTACAGATCTTTGTTTCCAAGTTTTTTCTTCTTTTCTCATATTTTCCCTTCCCTCCTTTCCTTTTCCCTTCCCCCTCCCTACTTCTCCTTCTTTTTCAGATCTTTTCTTCCTGTTTTCATTATCTACTGTACATTTTGGTTCTCACTAGAATCTCATTGAAATCATAAGTGAAATAGTAGCTGACAACTTGTAAAACTTTATTCATTGACCAACCTGATTTTATTCCAATTTTTCTTTAGTCAGTATTCCTGTGCACCCAATAATTTTTTTTAAAACACATATCATTTTGTTTTTGCCTTCATGGTGGAATCTTAATTCATTAAATTTTCTAACAGTGTATTATTACTGGTAAAATACATATTGGAATGCTGTCCCATTCATGAGTATGGTACGTTTCTGCTGTGTTAAAATCTTCCACTACATCCTGACGAGTTGTAAAATTTTATCTATATGTTATATGCATTCTTGATACCCCATAAAATACGTTGTTGATGATGCTTGCTTACTAATTTATTTTCTTTTGGCAGGCATCACTGCCATAGAAGAACACTAGAGAAATCTAGCTGACCTCTTATTAGCTCTAACAGCTCTTGTTAGATTTTCTGTACAGATGATCAGCAAAATATTGATACTTTTGATTTCCCCCTCCTCCTCTTCAACCTTTTACATTCAATATCATTAAAAATAGCAGTAATGGAGAACATGCTTATTTTACTCCTGATCATGAATAGAATGTGTTCCCAAGATTTTCATTGAGTGTGATGTTTGCTTAGAATTTTATCAAGTTGAGGAAGTTCTTTTGTAATCCCAGTTCTCTGAAAGACTTTTAAGAAATCACAAATAATTAGTTCAGTTTCACCTGACACGCTTACCTTTAAGCCTGCATTTTGCCTAATATGGCAAATGACACTAATAAGCTGTCTGATGGTCAGCTACTCTTCTTTCTTATAATAAATGTTATTGACTAGAATACCGATTTTGGGTATAATTAACTAATATTTTCTTTAGAATTGGGGCATGTAGGTGCATATAGGAAGTTATTTACCATGGGTTTTCCTTTTTTCTTGTACCACCCCCACTTTATTTTGTTAGGATTGTCCAGAGTTTTAAATTCCACGATGTAACGAGTATTTAGTTAAAACGACAGTCCTTCACTTACACCTGAATTTATTTCTTTCCTTGTTGGAATGCTTCCTCAAGGGTTTTCAAAGAGGTATTTGTAACAGATCCTTTCATGCATAAAATATCTTTATTACATGCTTACATCCAAAAGGATGCTTCTGTTGATATAAAATAAATTCTAGGCTTTAAGATAATTTTGTTCAACATTTTGAAAATATCTCTCCATCGCCATCTGCCTTTAGTTTTGCAATTCTGATAGCAAACTGATTTAATTTCTTAATTAAGGAGTGCTTCTTTTTCTGGAAGCTTTTGGAAATATCTGTTTGGTGTTAATGATTTATAATTCAAGATATGCATGTTCAGCGGTGGGATGTTTATGACTATTCTGTCCTTTCCCTGCAATAGTTTTATTTTTTGAAATCTAGAAATTATAGTTGTTGACTTAAAAATTTCCTCTCAAGTGTGTTTGCTTTTTCTCTCTTGTTCTGACACTCCTAAATATATATTTCTGGTTTTCTTAGTACTTTTTTGCTGTCTTCTGGGAGTTTTTAAAATATGATCTTCTTAAAATGGTTACATGTTTCCATTCAAGTTATTAACTGAATTCTTCCTTTCGCTTTTATTTTCGGTACCTGTGGATCTCGGTAAGTTTTTTCATTCTTCTCCCTCCTTCCCTGTGTGACCTTTCCTCCTTTATACTCATGTTTTAAACAACCTCCTTTTCACATTTCCAACAACCTCCTTCATCTCCTTCATGAATGTATAACAAATATACTCACCTCTCTTTGTGTTCCTCCCCTTTTCCTCTGTCTTAGTTGTGTGGGTCTGGACTTCCTTAGAAAGGCTGGGAAGCTTTTGTCACGATCTGGCAACCTCGGCATCTCCTGGGGGCTTTGAGCACCTCTGTTCATGGTGTAAACCCCAGGGGTCTGCCGGGCTCAGAGCTCAGGTGCCTGTCTTGCTCATGTGTGGGTTTGTCTCGGTCCTGGGGTGCCCGGGTCAGGAGCCCAGGGCCTGGCTGTGGAGATGCGGGGGGGTGACCGGAGGAGCCTGCAGGACAAGCCCGGGTGAGCTGCTCTCCCCTCAAGACCGGCTAATGTACGACCCTCGTTTTAATCCCTCGGTGCATTAGTCTACAACAGAGACCCTAAGAAAGATCTCTGTTGAAGAAGAGGGTTATTGAGCTCAGTTTGGAATAGTGAAGGTCACCAGCTTGGCTTTGAGGGGGACCTGGTGTCGGTGGCTTTACAACATCTTAACGGATCCCATCCTGACGGGACTGCGTGTGGCAGCAACAGATGGTGCAAACAGGCAGGAAGCCGGAGAGCACGCAGGGGCCGCCCCAGGCTCTCACAGCGGCCGCTCTGGGGAGGCCCCCTCCATCCCAGCCTGAGCAGCCCTGAGCAGCTCATCTACGCTTCCCTGAACCTCTCTGAGAATGGAGCTTCCAACACACTAATCCCGGGGACTTCCTCAGACCGTGTCCTGGTCACGCCGAGACTTCTATTCAGTCGATGCTACTGAGTCTAACACGACCAAGGGATCAACCTTGTAGGTGCAGGGGGGAGACTACAACAGCTTCCTATCGTCACCCCAGCCCGCTTCCCCTGTGGACTCGCGCACTCACCACGGTCCCAATGGCCACTGTCGACCTCGTAATCGAGAAACAATTTATATTTGAGTTAAATTTGTTAGTAGTGAAAAACTTTGGCATAGTGCTCATAAAAGCGTTCTTCTTTTATTTTTGTACAGGTCTGGTCAATTTTATACTAATCTTATATAATAAGTTATATAACTTCTTCCATCTGCTAAATTTAGTTATAGAAAAAATATTTGTCCCTTGAAGGTTTGGAAAAGCTAAGACATAAAAACCATCATGTTGGTAGGTTCCACTTCAGGTGTGTAAGAAGAAACTTATTATTACTCGTTAAATTACTTTAAAGGATACTGACAGATTATTAATTTCTTGAGATACTTTTGAGAACTTCAATGTTTCTAGAAATTTACTTATTTTGCCTGCTTCAAAATCTATTGGTATAAAGTTGTTCATAATACTTTTATGATTTAAAAAACTCCATTACATATGTGAATATCCTTCTACATGTCATTGCTCTTGAAATAATTTCCCTGATATATATATATATATACATACCGTATATATACTTATATATACCATATATATATGTATATATACCGTATATATACATATATATATATATATATATATATACCGTGTATATATATAGTAATTTAAACACTGTATACAATTCTTCATTTAGTGATCAATTCAATTAATGACCAAGTTAGGGGAGTGGAACTTAGTTGTTAAATGGGGAATGCTTTTATTTTTTTTCTATGGAACTCAGAAAATCTATTTTTTCAATTGGATTGTTTGTTTCTTATTGACCTATGAAATTTATAAACTATATTCTTAATATCTTGTTGGTTATATGCACGTTTTTACAACTTGTAATTTTTTTTTTTTACTTTTTTAAAGGTGTCTTTCTCTGAGCAGAGGTTTAAAACTTGTTAATGTAGTTGAAACTGTCAAACTTTCCTGAGTTTGCTGACTTTAGAGTCATATTTAAGAAATCTTTGACACAAGGCCCAAAAGAAATTTACCTACACTTTTCTTTAAAAGAGTTAAAGGTCTACTTTTGATATTTATATTCTTTTTTTATTTTAATTTAATTTAATTTAATTTTATTTTATTTTTTTATCTTTATTGGTACATTAAATATACACATCATGATTGCACTCATAATGGGGATATTTATATTCTTAAAGTGCTTTTCTTTCTTTCTTCTACTTTCCAGTTGCATGTGTTTTATTTTGTGTACTTTGCTCAGTTTTGGTGCATATTTATAAATGAAGCATTTGTGTCTTCAACATGGGAAAACTCAGCTACTGTTCTTTTCAAAATATGACCTCTTTCCCCTTCTCCATACTGCTCCTTTAAGAAATGCTATTTAATGAAACTGAAAGTTATGTTCACCTTTCCAGTTTTTCCTTAAATTCTATTTCTTTATGCACACTTTAGAGAAAACATCGTACTACTTTCTCCCAATTCACTAATTCTCTGATGTCCAGTCAAGAGATTATCTTATCATGAAATTTATTAGATTGAGATTCATATTTTCAACTTTGTCATTTTCCTATTGCAAAATGTTCACTTTGTTTTTACCTTGCTGATGTTTTCACAGTTTTGCTCTTATTTACAGGTGTTATTCTTTCACTCTTCTCTTTGAAATTCCTAAACATATTGATTTTGAAATCTATTTGCTATTTTATCTTTATCTGCTGTTAGTCGTTTTTCCTCATTTCCGAGACAAAATACCCCAGGACCCAACATTAAAGGGGGAAAAGTTTACTAAGCTCACGGTTTGAAGAGGTTTCAGCCCATAGTTGGCTGGCTCCATGGCAGAGCAGAAGCCACGCATGGCGCACAGCGAAGGCAACAAAGGGAAACTCGCAATGCCTTTCTACCCTTTATTTTCTCCAGATGATTCAGGGCGGGCAGTACTCACAGCCTCAACGCTAGTGTCCCCGAGCCTAGCATTGCACCACGGTTCAATCACGGCGTCCCACTCTCTAGACCCAGCCACCTCTGAAAAAGCCCCGTCTTTGACTGCATGAGGCTTTGGGGGAACATCTAGACAGAAGCCTGTACAATCTGTAATGGAATTATAATGCAATTGTTGATTTTGTTGGCTTTACTTTTACCTCTTTCTTTATGTGAAATATGTATTTTCAGCCCATTTTCCATGAATGACTATTTTGTCTTTTCTTGGGCTCATTTTTCATTTAATAATTTTGTAGTAACTGTCCCCAGGATCCCCAGAACCCAGAAACATGTCTTACACTGGTCATCTAAAATCATGCTCTGCAGGAAAATTAAGAATGTCATGTCTGTGATTCCTGGGCTGGCTGGTGGTCTTGGTCCTTTTCCCGCCTTAGAGCCTTGGCTGTTTTCTTTTGCCTCTCCTAGCCCAGAAGTCATTTGCTAACAGCCTTTAGGAAGCCTGGAAGTCTATTTATTCTATAATTTATTCTATAATTTCTCATGTGTTGGAATCAAGAGTGAAACATTATCCCTTGTCTCTCCCCACTTGAGACGAGGAATTTTGCTTATAAATTCCTTTTCTCTTTTACTTCTTGGTTTAGCTAAGAGGATTGGAGGTTTTAAAGCCAGGTTATTGGTCTCAATTTATTATTTAAATGGTCAGCCTACTTCTCAGTTTTAAAATGATCCAGTACAGTAGAATAGCGAGCACTATAATTTTTCTAGACTTCTATTCATGGAGCACTACTGAAAATAAAGATGAAAGTAGTGAGGAGACTGCCAGTTTTCTAACACCTAGATGACAATTGCAAAAGAAAGAAAATGAAAAATAAAAGTGCTATAACTAAAACAGGCATTCTTTGCAGGTCCTTTCAATGGTTATCTTTGTTTTGTTGCAACTTTTAGCTTATATCCCACTTATCAGTTGCCTTTCTGGTAGACACCGGCGACACTCATGAGGATGCAGAGCTTTAAATACCAAGTACAGGGCTGGAGATTTAGCTCAGTGGTTCTGGCGCTTGCTTTGCAAGTACAGGGTCCCTAGTTCGATCCCTGGTAACCACATACAGCAATACCAAGCCCACCAGCGGTCAGTACCACATACCACAGTGCCAGGAATGGTGACTCACACCTGTAATCCCAGCACTCAGGAGGCAGAGGCAGAGGCAGGAGGATTGCTGTGAGTTTGAGGCTCACCTGGGTTACATAGTGAGTTCAGGGCCAGCTTGAACTATAAAGTGAGACTCTCTCTCTCTCTCTTTCTCTCTCTATATATACTATATATGTGTGTGTATGCATATGCACACAGATATAGATATAGATATAGATAGATATCTCAAGTGCAGTACCTGCAAGTGCTGGGGTTCCACAAAAGCCAGCACCTGTGTGGTCAGCGCTGCTGTGGAGCATATGATCTGCTGAAAGAGATGGGGCTGGCCAAGCACCCTGTCCCAGCTCGTCTTCTGACACTCTCCCTCCTGCAGTGTCCACGGCGCCCCTGTCCAGCACAACAGCCTCCCCATATTGCTAAATCCAATACCCTTTTCCTCTTCATTTTGGTGAAATCAAAATCCAGTTTTCCTCCTATTTTTTGGCCACTCTTTTCTTTTGAACCATTAAACATTTCAATATAGGAAATATTCCTGACTCTTAGGATTTATCAATGCTCTCTTCTTATGAAAGCTTATCCAGTATCTTTAACTATTGAATCATGAGGATTCTCAAAGTTGACCTTCAGTTCTGAACACTTTCCTAGGCTCTAAACGCATAGATGTAATTGCCTGCTGATCTCACTGTGTAATATGTAACATGTCTTAAGCCTCACATGTCTGAACTGAGCCATAACTCACTGGCCGCAAACTGTTCCTTACCAATTATCTTCCCTTAATCAATTCTGCCTCCCATCTTCTAAGCCAGACATCTAGGAAGGAATCTTCCATCATTTCTCCTTAACCCCAGCTCCAGTCCGGCAGAGCACTGGTAAAATAGAGCTGTTCTCTCTCCCTCTCACACTGTGAAGCTCAGCCGCTGCATTTCTCCTCAGGACACAGCCGCAGCCTCCCTCGAGTCCTCTGCTCCAGGTGCGCCTTCCTCTCATCTTCTTCCCCTGCAGGCAAAGCGACCCTAGAATATAAGCCTCGCTCTGTTATTTCCCAGCTCACCAGCCCCAATGATTTCCCAGGGTGCTTAGAAAGTCCAGACCCTCTTAGCATGGCCTCCTTCCCCAAACTCCTTCTACACCATCCTCCGCAGTTTCTTTCTCTTCCTCAAACATCATCCCATTTTTCTGCCTTAAGTCTGTTTGCTCAGAAGTTCCTCACCCGGCTCTGTGAAGGTCTTGATGGAAATGTGACATTCCTGAAGATGTTTTCTCTGGTCACACTAACTAAGTATCCTGAAAATTATTTATTTACTTTCTCTCTTCCTTTATAGCAGCAGAAGAAATTGCCTTGTTTATTTATGATTTAGCCTTACTTATTAGAATACAAATTACATAAGGACAGAGACTTTGAGTAGTTCTCGATATAGCGTCATAACACAGAGCTAAGGTCACTCTATAATGTACTTTCCAACCTGAGACACTTGTTTGTCTGAAAGTAGTGCAATGGCAGGAGGGATGCGAGCCTAACAGGAGTGTAAGAAGGGACTGGCCCTGGTGGTGTGAGAGATGCACTCAGTCTGCCTGGAGCATTAACCAACACTTGGTTAGTCTGCATTGATGAACCATTAAAACAATGCTAAGGGAAAGAAACCTATCTGAAAAGATGGAACATGTTATTATTCCACTTGTGTGAAATTCTAGAAAGAGCTGGCAAACATCTGGTATTGTCAGGAGCCCACAGAAGGAGAGCAGAAAGATCAAAGGGAAGCACGGGATCCTTCAGCACAGTGAGTATCACTGTGATACTAGACGGCGAATACATGACACCACTGGTTTGTTTACAGTAGAACAGTGGACCCTCCCATCTAAACTCACTGAGGAGATAGAACGGAGTAAACAGTTTAACTGAGTTACAAATGTATACAATCAGCTCCCTGAAGGAAGTGGGAAGCAGACGGTGGCTGAGAAGGGGCTGATCCGAGCAACTGTGGAAGTGAGTGGAGAGGTTAGATGGAAGCTGTGGGACAAACACAACGTTCTCTCTTAGCGAAGCTGTTTCTTGCAGAGATATGAGTGAATAATACAGAAACCATCACTCTACAACTGAACAACTTAGTATAAACTGATGGCATGTGATGTGAACCAGGTTCTCATTGCTGAAATGGAAAAGCACAGATAATCCAGCGAGAGAGAATTTAGAAGGGTCTGAGCGGTACTAATTCTATTTGGAGATACCGGTCCAGCTCATGTTTAGCTTAATCTAGATACAAATATGTACAGGCCAGTGCATGTTCTGCATGGCTGAGTGTAAACATACAGCAAAACTCTGGTCGCGGTGGGCACACTCTCTACAAGATCACAGTTTCTAATTCCTTCCCAATAAAAGAGATCAGAGTTCTCTCTGGAGAACTGGGATTAGGACTGGAGCAGGAAATGCACAAAAGGAGCTTGGAATATCTAGCAATTTCAGAAAATATTGCAATGCACACATACATACACAGTTAGGGACATGTCAAAAAAGCACAAAAGCCAATTGAAAGTGGTTTTGTTTTTGTTTTTGTTTTTGTTTTGTTTTTTTGAGACAGGGTCTCGCTTTGTGGTTCAGGCTGGCCCTGAGCTCAGCCTCAAACTCACATTACAGCAATCCTCCTGCCTCTGCCTCCCAAGTGCTGGGATTACAGGCGTGAGCCACCACGCCTGGCACTGTGGTATGTGGTACTGGTTGCTGCTGGGCCTGAGTCTCCACGCCCAGTATGGTATGTGGTAACCGGGGATCGAACCCAGGTCCTTGCGCTTGCATGACAGGCGCCGGAACCACTGAGCTAACTCCTGGCCCTCGAAAGTGTTTTTTGATGGCCCAAACTGAAACAATATGAACAACAAATAATGCAGTAGTAAATTATAAATCTAGTGTACAAGAGAAATATTCAGGAGTCCATAGTGATATAAATAAATAATGTAATAAATTTGTAAATGGAGAGGAAGAGATACTTCTTCCATTCAGAAGATTTCCAAATAATGTATGTACACAATCCCCTACTGGAGGGGTAGAGCGTGACCCCTTATTTCTTAATGGGCTGCACATGGGGATTTGGTGATTTCTCCCCAAGAGTACAGTATGGAAAAGGGAAAAGTTTACGGTGGAGAAACATGACAAAAGCCACCTCAACCACATGATAAAGGAACAGCATGACAAAGGCCAACATCCACAGTGGTGAGTGATGCTGCAAGCATCACTCCTTTGAGGTACCTTTGAGATGATATGATGAGAATTCCACAACTGTATTCCACTGCGACCCAAACACTTCATGCGCATGCGCGCGCACGCACGCGCGCACACACACACACACACACACACACACACACACACACACACACGCATTAAAGAATATTTTATGCAATACCTGACCTATACTCCTCAATACTGTCCCAGTTATGAAAAACAAGGAAAACCTGAGAAACTCACCACACCCTGGAGGAACCTAAGGAATCGTGAAGATTCCCTTAACACGCTACCCTGGAGCACCTCCTGGGGTGGAAAGAACAGTAGGTACGAAGTAAGGAAATCTGAATAAAATATGGAAGTGCCTAACTTCCATATTTGGAAACTGAAGCATGATCAGTAAGTGAACAAACGCAGCAGCGTCTGAGTCAGGAAGAAGCCGAGGAATGTTCGAGGCACAGGCACAGCGCGTGCGAGGACCCACGGGCAGGAGGAGCGTGTTACGCTGAAGGAAGATAAATAACCCTCGCGTCTTCTTTGAGTCATCGAACTTCTTCTACACAACAGCTCCTGAAGGGGCTGTTATCTTCCCACTTCATAGACGCGGAAATCAAGACTTAAAGAGATAGGATGGTTCCCAGTGGCACTGAGCCGACTGCTGGTTAAAATAGAAGTGGGCTGCAAGCCCGTCTCACTCTAAATCTTATATTCTTTCCTCTCATGCTACTTTTTATTTTCCCAAGAATCCCATAAATGCAAGATGAGGACGGGGGATTCCTCACTTCTGAAAATGAGCAAAACTAAGCCTGTGGGGCGCCCGCGTGCGGCCCAGCACAGGGGCTGGGAAGGCCGAGCCACGGCAGCCATGAGCCCCGAGCTGCTCTCACAACAGGCACCCTCGTACTTGCCAGAAGTCAGGGCTCCGCGAGACCAGAGGTCAAATTCCAACCTATGAACTCAAAGGAAATTATGTATCATGAAAATATGGCCTGGGAGCTGGAAGTAGAAAAAGTTAAAAACTCTGCTCTGGAAATGAGAATTGGGAATTAGAGTAGAGGGAGAGAGGTTGGGGTTGTAGACAGGCTGCACAGAGCGAGGGAGGAGGTGGCTGAGGTCAAGGTTTGAAAGTGCCACTGGGGAGAGTCAAGCATCAACCAACACTGTCCATTTAAAAGGTTCTGCTCCCTCCTCCATCACTGCCACATAACACACCACTAAAAGTACACAGGAAGAATACTGCCCAAACCTGGAAACACTTGCTGGTGTCCTCCCATGTTTGAGAGTAATGCGGTAACTTCTCATGCCAGAGAGGAAAGAGACACACTAGACAGCACACACTTCAAGTGCTAGACTTGGTTTAAGCTGTAGATCACATGAAATGCCAGCAAGATGGTTCTCTGACTTGGTTATGTCCCCCGAGGAGTCACGTGTAGGATGCTTGGTCGCAGCGTGGTGTGTTGAGGTGATGAGGCCTTGAAGGGGTGGGGCCTCATGGGAGTCGGTGTGGTCACTGGGAGCACCACCCCCAAAAGAACTGATGAAGTTCTCATGGGACCCTGGTTAATTCTTGCCGGAGCCTAACCCTTGAGACTCTCTCTGGTTTCCTGTCTGTGCATAGGCCTACTACTTCTCTCTCAGAATTCCACCGTAACGCCACCCATCAGGTTCTGATGCACGTGATGGTGCTTTCACCAGGGCTAGCGCCATGCTGTTTGGGCTTTGATCTCCCAAAACCATAAGCTAAAGTTCTCCTCCTTAAAACTTACCAAGCCTCTGGCATTTCATGATAGCAACAGAAAACGGGTTGATCCTGACCACTGAAAGTTTGCCTGAATGCTGACACTGATGCCAAGAAAGCAGTTAACAGGGACTGAATATTTGGCAAACTGGTTATTACTGGTGGATCACTGGGTCAACTGCTTTTAAGCTAAAGGGTTAGGGAGTAAATTTGCTAATAAACATGAATAGTATACGATGACCCAATGTTGTTGGCCAAAAGAATGTATGGTTTGGGAATATGCATAAGGACCGGCTGAAAATCTAGTTTGTGCTTCAACCTCAGTTCCCAGGAGGGCCTCTTTTGTGAGAGACTTCTCTCTTTAGCCCTGTGGCATCCTTTGTACCCTCTGAGCCTTCCTAGTTGGCCTCCAGAACTGAGTCTCATTTGTCCTGGGTCCCACCCACCGAGAGGATGGCCTTTTGAGAGGTTGACCTGTTGTTTGTGTGGTCGTTTGGTAGATGGCCAGGATTTTCTCCAGGGTGAATTATATATCAGGGATTCAGGTTTGGGGCACGCCTAGCATCTCCTAATTACTCAGCTAAAGAGACTCTGTTTTACCACACAGATGGAGTCAGGCATGTTGTTCTCTGTCCCAGCAAGCTGGAATCAAAGGGAGGTGTGGTAGAGATTCAGAACTCTGAAGCTGGAAGCAATTGACATTTGGATCCTGGAGGAGGAAGGGGAAGTATTTGTGGTTCAGTGTTTACATTGGCTCAGATAACAGGGCTGAAACAGTTGCGGTCGTACTTTCTCATCCTCACGCCCTTGTGCATCAGCCCCTCTGAGCTGGCTGAGTAGGGTCCTAGGGACATTCCTCACCAGCTGACCTTTGTCCTGGCTGTTTCTAACACAAGCACCATTAGCTGCCCCGTAGCTCAGGATATTAAATGCTGCAGAGTGGGGGTGGGGTGAGGTTCACCAGGTCAGCCTGCAGCTCAGATTTTGAGCATAACACACTGTCGATCGTTGGTCAGAAAGTTCTATACAACAAAGTGGCATCACTGTGGATTTTAGGAACAGAATAAGGTCTGTTGGGTAGAAAAATGTATGAGACATGTATGTTTTGTAGTATTGTTCTTCTTAAGAAAATATATCAGAAGATAATGTTTTTGAATGAATACTGCCCACCTCAGTACCTTCAGCTGCTTGGGGCAAGCTATATGCTGGCACCATCCCGATGCTGACGCTCGGCACACTCCTGGTCGGAATTCATCTTTGGAAATGCTCTCAGGAAAGCGGCACTTCATCAGGGTTGAATATTATTGGAAGATGTATTTTATTTGAGGAAAGAGCCAAAATTCATAATGGCTTCAATTTAGAATGGTAGGTGATTTGATAGAGAATTATTGTTTTTAGTAAAAATAATTATGAAACCTTTTCTCCCTCTAGTACCATTTTTCTGACTGACATCATAGAGCCAGATTTTCAGTTTGGAAGGATTAGGAGAAATAATGTCAGGCATTCCAAAAGAACTTCGTGCTGAATGCTATTTGGACCGTCTGGGCTGGGTTTTGAATTTAGAGTATCAATATCATCTATTCAGGGACTATTTAAAAAGAATGGTATTTCAAGCCAATAAAATTAGTAATACTAACATTTGTGCAGTGCTTTTAACTTTTCACAGAGCCGCTGGCACTCATAGTTCATGGTTACCAATTTTCAGGGAAGCAATATTTGGCCACAGAATTTTTTTTAACCCCTTCAGATTTAGAACATTTAAAGTAATACAAAAGAAACACGGTGTGATCAAAATATACAGTGAATGTTTACATTAAAAATTTTATTACAGTAAAAAGCACCTTGCCATGAATGTCCAGAAAAACACTTTCCACCACTTTGAACTGATTTATTTCATCATTCTTGCCACTCTCTGGAGCAGTTCTGAAAGTTCTCTTTCGTGAGTGTTCTTAGTTGCACTGTCATGGCTGCCTTGATGTTCTGAGTCTACTAAAAATGCTTCCTGCCGTGGTTGTATTTTTGTGGAAGAGCCAGGAATTTCATGACACCAGTTGCACTACATAAAGTTGGTGCACACATGCCACAATGATTCACAAGCCTGTCTTTCTAACTGGAATATGCTTGACACATTCACCACATTTTTGATTATACCTTGTAAAGTCACTCATGAATGAAGACTCTCATTATTGCTTCAGAAAGTTGCGAGCATGACGGGATCAGTGCGTTTGAAGTGGGGGAGGGGTTTTAAGGGAGATTCCTGGCAATGTGTCACTGTGATGCATTTTTTAAAAATTTAAGCATTTACTATCTATTTTGATTGTATCTTCATTTGTATGTGGCCTGGATGACAACTTTACCTGTTAAACACACACACACACACACACACACACACACACACACACACATACACAACGTACTGGACTTTGTGGTATAGTAGTCAAGGATCTAGGCTCAGAAGCCAGCCTGCCTGGGTTCAAACCCCACTTTGATGCTTACTGAACGCTTCGAACTTCAGGGCTATAGTTGGGATCTTAAAGGTCCCAAGAGCCCACTTGTTAAAGCTTGGAGCTTGGCCAATGGTGCCCTGGGAGGTGCTGAAACCTTTAATCAGTAGGTCCAGTAGAAGGAGATAATTGGACCCCTACTTCTCCTCTTCCTCTCCTTTTGTTCCTGGCTTCTCCCTCCAAGGGCTTCCTTCCCTCAGGTGTTGTCTTGCTGTAGGACCAATGACAACAGGGCCAAGTGACCACAGAAAACCTCAGATTCCATGACCCAAAATAAACCTTTCTTACTTATAAGTTGATCATTTCAGGCAGTTGTTACAGCAATGGAAAGCTGACTATCACACATAATTATATATTATGTGAAAAAATGGAATACTACTATTATCAGTCAGAGTATTTTTGGGTAGCAAATGAATTAAAGATTTGCTCATAGCAATCACACCATGAATGTTAACTAACAGTATGACTTCCGAGCCACACTCTAAAATAAGTACTTCCAGTATTTTGAATCACAGTGTATGATTGATGTAATAAACAGGGGTGAAATAAGAAAATGCTTAAAGAATAAAGCGTCAGGATTTAAAACGTTCTAGACACAGCTAATTACAACACCTATTTTCTTGTCAGTTATTGTTGTAATATGCTCTCACTTTTAGAACACTATGATTAAATCAGAATTTGTAACTTTATTGTTTCTGTTTATTTTCCCTGAAAAAGTAAAAGATTTAATATCTATAGATGCTTAAAAAAATTCTCATAAGTGTAATTCAGAAGACTACTCTAGTATTAAACATACATGCCTCCTTTAGGACTAAGGCAAACACTTGCAAATTCCTTTCCCAGACAATCATTGAGAAATTTTGTAGGTTTTTCGATTGTGCAGATAAGTAAAAAATATTTTTCTCAATTAATTTGGTTAATTTTGGCAGTAAGTGGTAGCATGTAAGTATTTGGAACTATTTCCTGTTTTCAGCCAAAAATACCATGACATGCTAACACTTTTGGCTGAAGGACAAGTTCTTTAATTCATGTGGATAATCTCTGGCTGGCTCATTCAATCACTTGAAATCTAAATGTCCTAATCAATGAAATGAGACTAATAAAAATAGTTAACATTAGACTGGGTCAGGAGTGAGTGGTGTGAGGATCATGAATAAGTACTGTACCATCATCAGGTTCAGGTCTCTGCAGGGGAACTAACTGTACTGAGAAATCAGAGCTGAGAGACTGAGAACATTGAGTGCCAGATCTGACAGACTTAAGCTTGTAGGAAAGATGAGCCATTAATGTTAAAATTATTGTGAAGACAGTGACTACCAGGGTCCGTCCAGACTTCGTGGAGATGAGAATCCGCTGTTTCTCGCACCTCCAACAAGTGATTCTAGTGACTGGGGGCAACTCACGGCAGTCACCCGGCCGGAAGGGTTGGCACTCTGCACACCGCCATGGGCCAGGACTCTCAGGGCCCCAGATCGAGCTCTCGTGAGTCACCTCCGTGGTGCAATCATCAAAGCACCCACAGAGGCCTTGTGGGTCTCTCGGTGCAGAGGGCACCCAGCTGAGGTGCCAGGGGCAGGGCTGCCTCACAGGTAGAGGGACCCCGCACAGTTTCAGAGTGCCTTGGTGGCTTACTTACAGGACAGCGACACTCACCTGCCCCGAAGGAGAAGGGGCAGCTTCATGGGGCAAATCCACATCCCTCAGAGCCACCATTGCTCCTCTCTCGCCAACAAGAGAGCTTCTCTGATTCCTCTGATCAGTGTCAGCCCAGAGGCGGCTACGTGGAGTGGTGTCTGGCAGCACCCTGACATCCCCGTGGACTCTGTGAGTCCTGATGCCTGACATGAGGCCATATGGCTAGTTTCCAATCCTGAGACATTAGGGATGTCCTCTCTGCAAGCCGTCTCAAGGATATAGACTTTCTCATCATCTCTTGTGTACTTTAACACCCACCGTTCCCTACTGCCTCCAAGAACCTGGGACACACTATCTCTGACTCACTCAAGTCAACTCCTCTCCATAGCTCACATCATGATACCTGTAGTACCTGTCTTCTTGAAGCTGACCTTTTACTAAGTGTATTCTCAAGATGTATCCATGAAAAGTGTGTCAGAATTTTCTTCCTTTTAAGGCTGAATAATATCCCATAATGCATATAAACCATATTTTCTTTGTTCATTCACTTGCTAGTGGATATTTGAGTTGCTTGTATCATGCTTTTGTGAATGCTGCTATAACCTGGGTCATACGTATGTTTTTGAGAATTTGCATTGTACTCTTCCAGGTCTGAGCTCAGAATACACCTTTTGGGTCATATGGTAACTCTATGCTTAATGTCTGGAGGAATCATCGTAATACATTTTTATAGTGATTGCATCATTTTACATGTTTTGTTGACCTGTGTGTCTATCTTTATGCCAATACCTCTCTGTAGTTTTGTAATATACCATGAACTTAGGAAGTGGTAAGCCTTCCAACTTTGTTCTTTTCAAAAAAAATTTAGCTGCTTGAGATTTCATATAAATTTTAGAATATTTTTTCTATATTTTCCAAAAAGGCTTCTCGATTTAGATAGAGATAGTATTGAATCTTTTTGGTAGGACTGATATCTTAACAATGTAAAGTCCAATTCATTTTTCATTTTTGTATGTTCTTTAATTTCTTTCTACAATGTTTTACAGTTTCCAAGTATAAATCTATTACTTCTTTGGCTGGCTTATTGATAAAAACTTTATTCTTACTGATGCCATTGTGAATGGAATAGCTTTCTTTCTTTTTCGCAGTTGTTCATTGTTAGTGTAGAGAAACAACTGATTTTTCCAGGTTGATTTTGTTTCCTAGAAATTTATTTTGTGTGTGTGTGTGTGTGTGCGTGTGTGTGTGTGTGTGTGTGTGTGGTGTTTTTAGAGGTTTTTATACACATAAGACCATGTTACCTATGGATAAAGGTTATTTTGGTTCTTCTTTCCCAGTGCAGATACTTCTTATTTCTATTTCTTTCAAACTGCTCTGACTAAAACTTATCATGCTTTATAATACTATGTTGAATAGAGGTGATAAAAATGGGCATTTTTACTTTCCCCCTATCCTTAAAGGAAAAGTTTAGGTTTTTACCAATGAGTACAATGTTATCTGTGGGCTTTTAAAAAAATCTTCATTAAGATAGTTTCCTTCTATAGTATTCAGAATTTTAGTGTTTTAATGTGAAAGAGTGTCATATGCTTTGAAATGCTGTGATGATTTTACATTTTTCTTCATTCTGTTAATGTAGTATGCTACACTGATTGATTCTTATATGTAAAATGATCTTTATATTTCAGGATCAAATCCCATTTGGTTATTGTGCAGAATATTTTAATGTTCTGTTGAATTGTTTTGCAAATATTTTGTTGAAGATTTTAAATTCATAAAGGATTTTGATCTGTAGATTCCATTTTTTTTTTTTTTTTTTTTTTTGAGACAAGGTCTCGCTTTGTGGTTCAGGCTGGCCCTGAGCTCAGCCTCAAACTCACATCACAATCCTCCTGCCTCTGCCTCCCGAGTGCTGGGATTACTGGCGTGAGCCACCACGCCCGGCACTGTGGTATGTGGTACTGGTTGCTGCTGGGTGTGGGTCTCCACACCCAGTATTGTTATGTGGTTACCGGGGAATTGAACCCGGGTCCTTGCACTTGCAAGACAGGCGCCGGAACCACTGAGCTAACTCCCCGGCCCCTAGATTCCATTTTTGTGTACCACCTTTTGTTTTGTTATCAACATAATGCTGGACTCATGGAATGAATTGAAAACATTCCCTCTCTTCAAGTTTTTGAAAGATTTTGAGAAGAATTGGGGTTAGTTCTGCTTTAAATATTTTCTAGAATTTGCCAGTGAAGCCATCTTGTCTTGGGTTTTTCTTAAGAAATTGTAGATCTGTTCATATTATTTATTTCCTTATGATTCAGCCTTGGTAGACTAACTGTTTTAAAAACTTACCCATTTCAACTAGTTATCCCACTTGTTTTTGGTGTCTGATCACAACCCTGTTTTGAGAAGTGGTTGTAGACCAAGCAGGCACTGTGGGCCCATTTGTCATGGAAGTTCAGGTCCTAGAGTAGCCTTAGCACCCAGGGAGCTAGTGGTCCCTGAGCATGTCCAGAGCCCAGATTGGGCAGCTTAGCAGAACAGAGTTACTGTGCATGGCCCACGGGGCTGCTCTCTGGCAGGGAGCAAGGCTGTCCCTCACCGTACCGGGAGAAGAGCTAAGTCCAGCCTGGAGTCTCTGGGCCAGCTTCTTCAGGGTGCAGCAAGGGCGCTCCTGTTTCTTGCCTTTCCCAGCCATGAGGAGGAGGAGGAGGCCACGCAGAGCCACAGGCAATACACACACGTGGGAAGGGCTGAGCACCTGTTGTCCCTCAGAAACTTCCCCCACCCAGCCTTGATCCCTAGACACAGAAGCTGCTGTCCAGTCGGAGGGACCTGCTTCCCTCACCACTGGGTGCCAAGCTGGGCAGATGACATTGTGCTCACACGAAGAGCCTCTTCTGTCAGTTCAGTGAGACTTTAGGTCCCTCTTAGCAGCACTTTCAGCACTGCTACTTGCTGCTGTTAACCACAATTAACAGTGCCTCGTACTTAGCAGGTGCTGGATAGACAGGTGTTTGCTGTGGTTCACGTGTGTCACCAAAGTTATTGTGTCAGAAACTTGGTCCCCAGTGCAACATTACAAAGAAGCGGGAACTTGAAAAGGTGATTGGGTCTTAAAGGATCTTCTCCATGAATGGATCAATGTCATTGTTATTGCAGAATGTGCCACAGACCAAAGGGTGAGTTCGCACAGCCTCTCTCCTCTAGCTTCCTTCTCTATCTGTCTGTCTGTCTACCTCTCTCTCTCTCTCTCTCTCTCTCTCTCTCAGAGCCCTCTACCTTGGATCTCCCCATCACTAGAACTATGAGACAAACCTTTGATGTCTATAAATGACTCATTCTCGGATACCCTGTTACAGCATCAGGAAACAGACTAGACAGAGCTGGAGGATAGGTTCTTCCTATTGCTGCGGCCTCTCCGCTGAAGATAGAAGACAAATGAATTCTCTGCTGCAATCATGAGAGACCAGAGGGAGATGTGTGTCAAGTTTTTCATTCTTCTTGTTTTCATCAGACTACGCATAGAGCAGCGCTCTTATTTAAGGCCTTTCATGGAGGATGCAGAACACAGTAGATGACAGCCAATACCAGCTAGACTGTTTTTCCCTTCAGATCAGGTTAGCAGGTTCAAATAAAACAAATTACGCAAAACTGAAATGGAAACTGTGAAGTGCAAGCAGATATTTTTAGAAGTTTGTATAATGACAGGTCAGATTCCTGAGGATTAGCGAAAGTGGCAAATCTAACACCACTTATTCGGAGAGGGAGAGAAGATGCGGCAGGTAATTACAGTTTAGCAGCAATAGTGGAGAGAAATCAGCTCTTCTTGAACTTCTTTAGGGAGAAGTTGGAGAAGTGTAATTTGAATGTAGAGCCAACCAGAAGGGCTCTGCGAGCAGGGAGGGAAGCTGCCGGGGAGGGGAGAAGGACCAAGAGGGTCACCAAGGGTTCATTTATTTTCATATTTTAAAGCCCTGGACAGTTTGAAAGGGCGGTTGCCAGAGGGGATCAGGAAACTTGGTGGTTGTTTGATCCAGATCAATTTTCCAATCCTCCCGGTTTATAATCATGCGTCTCCCACTGTCATCACTCCTGGGACGCAGGCTCCGCGTGCTCAGGCTGAGATGTCCAGGGACCGCCGCCTCCCTAGGCACACGGAGCTTCTCTTTCCTTGCCAGCCAACATTTTCTCCCGGGAATTGTTTATAAATATCTGAAATACCTGCACGAAAATTTAAGGATAAAAGGGCTGAAGACAAAACACTTGAACACATAACACGGGCTGGTGGGGCATTGGACTCGGGACATGGTGCTGATTAAATCCACACTTGGAGAACAAGGATTCCTGCTCTATTCTTTCCCAAGAGCTTTTTATACGTAAGGAGAGAATCTGGAAAGTGAGGGAGAGACGTGCATGAAGGACAAGACAAATGTGCACACCTGGTGCCCTCCTGAGACTGCACTCCAGTTGTCTGAGTTTGGTTTTTATCACCCTTGACTTTGTTTGGTTGTTTCAGTTCTGAGTATCAAACTCAGGCCCTCGTGCTTGCCATGTAGGCACGGTGCCACTGAGCTAAATCCCCGGCCCCTGGCCAGGTCATTCTTGACTTTAGAATTGTGGGAGGGTTTCACAATTGGAAAGGGTCTTCCCTGTCATTTGGTCCAATCTTTTTTCAAAATGGATTCAACCAACTCCTGGGATACTCAGATATAAACTTTTTTTTTTTTTTGAGACAGGGTCTCACTTTTGTAGTTCAGGCTGGCCCTGAGCTCAGTATGTAGCCCAAGATAGTCTCAGACTCACAGCAATCCTCCTGCCTCTGCCTCCTGAGTGCTGGGAGTATAGGCCTGAGCTACCACGCCCAGCATTGTGGTATGTGGTCACCAGGAATTGAACTTGGGACTTTGACCATGCAAGGCAGATGCTGGAACCACTGAGCTAAATCCCTGGCCCCTCAGATATAATCTTAAGCAGCTACGAATTCTTTCTGTAGTTTTAAGTTTCTTATACTTTCATATTGATGGTGATACATTTATACAATCAGAATATTGGGGTACATAAGGACCTGGAGCTACCAGGTCCTGGGACTGTCCTTATGTTTGTTGAGGAAACACCAGCATGGACTTGTCTAGACATGAGAAGAAAGAGGGGTCCCAGTGTCACTTAGGTGGCCACCAGCTCCAATTCTCCTTGAATACCCACCCAATTCCTCAGCAGTCATAAACACAAGAATTATTTTCCAGTGGTAACTTACAATTGAAAGACACTGTCATAGGCTATGATGTTTATTTCTCAATTTTTTTAATAAATGAAGACTTGTATTTGATGTCATAAAAATGACGTGCTCTAACAGATGGCTAAAAGAACAGAGTCAGATTTAATAGATAAATTATGCATTTCATAAAGTTGAGATTAAAGGCTGTCAGCCATGCTGTGTGAATTCAAGTTTCCAGTAATTTTAAAAGAGAAAAATGATAGGAAAATTTAGTCACTGCATAACATACGAAAGTGTGGTTTGTAGCCCTCAGCACCCTCCTCATGTTGGGAATAGCAATTCAGTCTCTGCCAAACAATGTTATCTATTATTTTAAATTAATAAATTTGCCTGTTTTTTGAGTTTTGTTTCTATTCACTTAAGTGAATATGACTTTATGGCTGTTTGATACTTACAAGAGGTTATGCCCAGTTTTATACTTGTACAAAACATAATAAAAATGTGTTAAGTCAACAGGCTGAATATGCCAAGACTTTTTTCCCTTTGAAAGGAGTCTGCCTACAACTTACTCTTAGGCAGCACTCATCATTCCAGCACGTAAGGAAATGACTTTCTAGTACTTTGTGGATATGTCTCAATGTTGAAACCACCATTGCCTTTCCAGGGCAAACTTGGCCATCTGGTCCACCTAAATATAGGTCATCCTGTACTCTGCTTACTACATTCCACTTTTTTTAGTTCTATGTTTGCTCCATTCTCTCCTCCCTACCTTCCATATTCTGCATCCACCATCGCAAAACTCTTCTTGTCTTTCAGGGTTCGCTTGTCAAAGAGGCTCCTCTGTGTAAAGTCTGCCTTCTTTTGGGGACGGGGAAGCTGCACTTTCTCTGTTTTCCGTGGCTTACAGTCTTTACATCTCACGTGACACTTTCCACATGACATCAAAAACGTGAACCCACTTTGAGCTTCTCAAGGGTGTGGACATACTTTCTTCGTTCTGTCATTCTAGTCCACAACATTTAAGCTTCTTAGATAAGTTAGGTCTTTCTGCACCGAAGTAATATATCCTAGTAAAACTATATAACCACGCTTTCTCAGACACAGCTTCTAATGTTATCCTTGCAAGATATCCAAGAAACATTTATTAAGCAACTAGAATTTTTTTTTACTAAATTAGAGCATGAGAGAAATAAAACAGAAACAGAAGGATATTTTGCCAGCAAGATCTTATAAAGATCTTTGGAATTTGCATGCACAAGTGGGCAGCAGCTCGTCCCTAGAGGCAGTTTTTGGCCTTTTTGTTTATATTTGCGAGAAAAAGATTGGAAGTTAATTTTCCTTTCAACTTGGCCTTCTGATTGGTCACTAATGGGAAGACTTCTGTCTGCAGGAAATGATGGCATCACATTGAGAAGTTGTTTCTTGGACTGACAAATGGAAAATGCTCTTAATGAAAATGCAGCATTATCATCCTGAGCATGGGAAGCACTGGGAGAGACAATGAAAAAGAATCCATATTAAATAGATGGGCCCAGCAGCATATTGATGAGGAAGGGGATTTAGAGGTTATTGTAGGGGAAAAGAAACTCTTCCAGTTATTATTCTCTGTGACTTAAAAAGTGAATCTATGAAATGTATCACAAGAGGAAGGAAAATACCAAGCCATGGCCGCTGAACTGCAAGATGCTCTCAATGTCCGGATGTGGCACAGAGTCAAGTATCCTGGGCTGTCCCTGAGCGCACCTCTTAAACTCACTTTTGCTCCTGTCAACTTTCATTTAGAAAACTGGATCATTATGTGATGTTCTAAAACAGGCTATTCTAAGCAGTAACGCATTTATACCATACTTGATAGGGTGTAATATATAGTAACTCATTTAATTCTAACACTTTGAGGTGAGTGCTAATATTTTCCCATTTCACTTAAGAAATAGAGTCACTAAGCAATTTGGACAGATGGACTCTGTCTTCAGCCTCATCTGGCCTAACTCTGGGTCCTGGGTCTCCAGATTTATGCTGCAGTGGGAATTCTACCCACAATGGAGAAAACATGGGCTTTGCATCTGTCACGAATACGTGCAAGCGCTGGCCACGCCACTGGCCTTGACTTGGGGCAGCTTGTTTAACGTTTGTGAGTCTCCGCTTGATCATATACAACAAGTGAATAGTAACATTTAACTCAAGAGATATTTGTGCAGACTCTGTGAGTTGTAAACATAAAATTCTTGGGACAGTGCACAAAACAGGTGACTAATTTCCCCACACCTACACCATCCTTGTTTTAAAAACCAGAGATTTAAGGCTTTTACAGTGAGATGTGATATATGAAATATGAGCCTGGGTTTTGGGCTAGTGTTGTGTTACCTAGGATGTGAGTCTGCGGGGCAGAGGTCCCGGTGCTATCCCAGAGCAGTGTATGAGGGTGCTCTGAGCCAGAGACTCATGAGGCTGTTCCCATGTCCCTAAATGTTCTCATCAAGGAGGACATGGCTTAGGAAAATGAAGAAAGTGAGATTTTAATTGCTCCACAGTGCGTTGTTCTTCAAACAAGGCAAATCCTTCGATAGCAGGCACCGCTGGTTATCGGGCATGGGTGTCTTGCTCGTGTCTCTTGTTCAGCCCACAGTCTCCAATGGAAGTTAAAGCACTTGTATTCTGGGGCCAGGGTATGGATGGCAGGGAGGTGAAGCAGCCTTGGAAGTAGTGGACGGCCCCATGCCAGGGCTGGAGGGCGGGTACCTGGGACTCAGGGCTCTCAACCACCTTCACTGAGGAATGAGGATTTGCAAGCCAGCCAGGCAGTTGTTGGAATTATTTCTACTCCCTAGGAATGTCAGAGTCTACAGACTGAGAATCATCTCTGTCAACAGTTAAGCCAACAGCTGGGGCAGAGGATTGAAAGGAGGGCAGGAGAATGGGGAAAAAGCAAGAACCAAGATATGTATAGGTACAAACTCCCAGGAATTAATGTGATCATGTGTACCTAGTGTACCAATAAACTTAATGAAAAAAAAAAAAGTCAAGACAGAGTGAACAGTGACAATAGACGATGTGGCCCCAAACCCTATCCAGGGCCAGGAAGGATTTGGATCAGATCTGTCACCAGGCTCCAGGCAACAAGTGCAGGGTCCACCTGTCATGTCATGCATGAGAATACACACCATGAGACACTACACATCACACAACTTCACTTTCACAATTTACGATGTTGTTGTGCGCTTTGTCCAATATGCTAAATATTTCCTGTTTGGAGACATGTACTAAAGGCCAGGAATTCAGACAGAAACAAAAACCATGGTTCCTACCTCCTAGGCTCTCATGGTTGCACGGGAGCTCTGTCTGACAAACGAGCCACGTGGACACGGTGTGACAAAGGCTGCTGTAGTAAGAGGGAGACATATTGCTGTGGGGTGTGCGGCAAGGACAGCTGAGCCACTTCCCTGGAGGAGAAGCAGATGCACTAAGTGGCGTTTCAGGAGGAGGTGGCAGCTCGTGCTCCAGCCTGGAGACCGAGGGTCTGCTCTGGGAAGCGAAGACTAGAAGTGTGTGACTTAGATGTGAGACAGAACAAGAAAAGGCCGAGTCACAGAAGGCTCCAGACACCACAACAAAGTGCTTGAACTTTGTATTGTACCTGAATAATCCTTAACCTATTCTCATATTCAGAGGAGAATGCAACTCACGGGGTCTTTTTCCTCTTGAAAAAAAATATACAGGCAGGTATGTACCTATATTAACATCATTCTTGGCGTTCATCGTCAGGGAGCATGGTGGATGCTCTGGTACCTGTTTTATGTGGATCCCAAGTTCAGAACTTCTCCCCAGCCAGAGTAGAGAAGAGTGAAAGAGTTTAACTGAGAAGCACTATCTCCATCCCATGGTCCACATGTGATCTTGAAACAGCATCATGGGTGATGGATTGGAAGAAGACAGCACAGAAGATGGGACCCACACAGGTGTCTGCTGCAAAAGCTTAGGTTTTGTTTCTCCTTCTTCACTGCCACAGCTTTCTGGGTGGTAGACAAGATGGCAAACCAACTTACTGGACACGGGGCATCTCCGCGTCGCTCTCATGTCTGGTGAGGAAAGATGCCCGGGTCCAGGCATCAGAGAAGACCAGGGCACAGTGAGAGGAGAAGCTGTGACCTATGGCTGGGCACAGGGTGAGAACATGGAGACCTCAGAAGTCAAATCCATAGATGGGACCCTGGAGCAGTGGTCTGCCATGATCCACCGAAGTGGTGTCTCGCCCTGCCAAGAGGAAGCTATCAGGTAAGGGGCCTCCCGGATCCTCTTCTGGCAGGGGAGGGTAGAGAGGGTGCATCCCCTGGGCATCGGGATAGGGATTCAGGGACCTGAATGTGATCATGACTCTTCCTGCGAGACCCTGGGAAAGGGTTTCTGCGCCACTCTCTCTTCACCTGTTAAAAGGGACTCAGGAAAAGTCAGACCCGCTGCGGAAGAGAGCCAAGGAGGAGAGAGAAATGAAGCTCTCTGTAAATGCCATTCAAAGGCAACGCGGTGGGGACGGATGGTCACATTCACTGAAAACGAAACAGAATTGGTCCATCCTTGACTGGCCCACACGCTGGACTCCTCCAGTCAGAAAGAGCTGTCCTAGAGCTCCAAGGAGGGAGAGAGCTCTGCACACCTCTCGATGCTGCCCAAGGCTCGCATGTGAAATGAGGGCCTCACTGTGAGCGTCATGGGGAAGGAGGCAGGGACCTCAGAGGATCACGCCCGCACCCTTGAGGAGCAGCTGCCTGTGGGAGCCAGCACGGGCTGAGTTGTAGTTTGCGTTTGTTTATTTTTAATATTTTAGTCTGATTTAGTGATTTGCGGTACTGGGGATTGAACTCAGGCCTTGCACATACTCCTGAAGCCTCACTGGGTGACAAGCGAGCCACGCTGCTCTGCCATAAGCTCGCACAAGCTTGTCAGAGTGACTTGGGTCACCAAGTCAGTTGCCGAGGGCCAGCATCCCGGTGCACCAACTCAAGTAGGGCGGGTCTCCAGGAGAGGGGAGATGCACCACAGCCAGACTGGTGAGCCTCCATCTGGACTCCCAAGTGCTCGCTCCACAGAGTGACACCCGCCCGGCTTGGGCTTTTTGAAACAGATTTGTCACTATCTCTGGCAGTTGCTCTGGAGCACAAGAGGAGAGGAGCTACAGGTAACAGATTATTTTTAATTCTGCCTTGTTATTTGGAACCGATTTCCCATATGTTGTTGTTGTTCAATTCCTTGCATGAATTTTCTCAAATATTTGTAACATATGTCATAGCTATATGCAGATTTTAAATTATGGATGCCTTCATCCAATCATTTCGAAGGGGGAAGAATCCAAGTCTAATACTCTCAGGCAGGACCACGGTCTCCTGGGCATCGGATATCATTCAGGTAGACACATCTGGTGAAATGTATCACATCAAATTAGTATCAGGGGTATTGAGACTCTGAGACTATGGGCAGACAATCCCCTTCTAATGTACTGCTTTTTAGATTGTTGGGGAAACTTGAATCCCAATTCTCCTGTGAAATGAGTGATACTAACACGCCTGTTCAAATGCTCAAAGTGAAGATCAAAGCCATAGTGTCCAAATTGGCTTTGCAAACACAGCCGCCCTTTGCTTCCCCCCTGGGGAGACCATGCTAATTTTATCAACTCTCCCTGGCTCTTCTGCTATTAAATAGCAATAAATAAATGTGTTTTTTCTGGGTTTGCCAGTGGCTTATTTGCCTGACAAACAAGCTCATTTCCTTTTAAGTGTGAGGTTTTAGTCCAACTAATAGAATTAATCTATTTTTAATGAAAATGCGAATGGCTTTTACTTAGAAATCTACCTACCCACCCACCTCCCTCTCTCTGCTCCAGGCCCATCCCCAGCATCTCCTCCGAACACATACATCCAGCCATGAATATTTCAATACATCTCGGGCCTTCAGATCAATATGGGAAACTCTCAAGCCTATTGATTTTCAGAGGTTTGACTCGCAAGGGTGATAAAATATTTCTGGACTTATGAAACCCGAGTTAAAGAGGCTTTGCTAGCCCTTCCACTCTTACCAGATATCTCTGTCTCCTTTTCCTTCCTCCTCCCATATTCCGCTTTTTTTCTCTCTCTCTCCGCTCCTCTGTCCACCCTCTAACCCCCCAACACGTACAGCCCCACGTGGAGATTTATGACTAATCTGTAATCCTGGAGAATCGTGCACCATTTCCCACAGCGTGCACTTCAGGCCAAAGAGAGAAGAGACCAAGGGACACGAGGACCCTGAGCACGACCCAGCCCCCTACGATCCCCTGTGTCTGCCGGGACCTGGCCTGTTTCCCTCCTGTCTCTGATCCACTTATCAGCACTGCCGACTCCTCCTTCCGTGCACCTCTGAAGATGTAATCCCAGAAGGCGACCCTAGCAACATACGAGGAATTCCCCACTGAGGCTCAGGATCCGAGCTGCTCCATATGGGTAGGAAATAAGCTAATTATACAGTCAGCCATGTCCAATGCCAGGATGGATGTTGTTATAAGTTTATCCAGCCTCGTTATGAAGCAGTGAAACTGAGATTCTTGGAAAATTTCACCGAAGCTTTTGTAATTGACCCACTATGCTGCAGAGAAGGTGTTTGGAGAGCCGGGCTCTGGTTCTCTAGCTGGTTCTGGGAGTCTGGTCAGGCCAAATCACTCCCTTCTTCGGCTTTGTTTCTTCTTTGTTAAAATATGTTCATTTACTCATTTAACTAAGTTTAAATTTTGGCCCTTGTGCCAGAGCCAACCATAGATGGCAGATATGATAGATACCAGTCTCTGATCCCTTAGGTTTCATTGTCTATCTGAGGCCAATCAGGAATCTGTGAGTGTCTCTCCCTCTTTTTCACTCCCATGCTGTGTGCCCCAGATATTGCAATGAATGCATTAGATGACTATAACTGTGATATAATATTTACAATCTGATCTCTTGCTAGAATGTGAGTTTCTTCTGGTGCCTAGACTTTTGGATATGCTTACTGGTTGGATATTAGTAGAACCAGTAGATCGTGGGTATTTAGTTTCCTGCCGAGTGTCAGAATGAATTGAGCAAGCAAAATCACAAATGTGAAATCTCGGGGGAAATACATTCTGTAGTCATGGATTGTGCTTTAGTAGATCCCCCGCGCCACCCCCCCCCCCGTGTTTGGTAAAGAATAGCAACAGAAAGCAAGCAAGGAAAGCTACAGATGACCAAGACCTCATCACCAAAGTAGAAAAACAGACAAACACCTTGCAGCAGCACCAGGTGTTGGTGAAAATGTGGTAGATGTGGGTGAGGAAACGGTCAGTTCTTAGGACAGCTATGTGACGTATTTTTGCATTTGAACTGATCATGGAAGCCCACTTTGCCACCCTGTGGAAGAAATAGCTGTTTGTCCTTGAAATGATTTTCTGTCCTCTACAGACTCCGTGTCTGGGGTTAGAAGAGACACATAAGGTTCCTTCTAGCATGGGAAATGCTCGATCTGTGTCTCATGAGAAACTGTCCTATGGCTTGGTAATAAGTGCTCTCCCTGTCTCCATTGTGTCCCCGTGAGTAGCATGGGGCTCTCGGGTGCAGAGGTGCTCTCTGAGACCAGCTGCAGTGAAGTACACTGTCTTCGCGTTCTTCCACGCACAGCCAGAAATTGAGTTTCACTCATCGTCCCGTTTCCCACCTTTCTAGCCCAAGGCTGACAGAACACAAGTTGGAACAAATGGTCCATCTGAATAAAATGCAGGTTCCTGGAAGAGGCTCTGCTGGTCTCATTGAATAAATTCCACCTGGTCCAGACACTAGTCTGGAGCTGTCGGGCTGGGGCAGGAGCTGCTGCTGTCAGCCTTCCCTGCTCTTCAGCCTTCAGCAAGCAGCCCAAAGGCATCGGAGCCACTGCTCACACTGCTTCTCCTTTTTGCTGGAAGCAGAGACAGGCCATGCAGCGTCCTTTGCCATTTCTCCCATTCAGGAGAAAGCTCACCTCTTTCCGTGATGTGCCCTGAAGTGGCAGGTGTTTCTGGAATGGGGCTGGGGCACAGGTGCATGAGGCAGGGCACACTAGCTGCTTCTGAGAAGGGGGGACTCTAATATCTCTGCTTTGTCTGGAGCTATTGGAGACCTTCCTAGGATCCAGTCCAGGGATAGACATGGGGCCACACTGCGGAGCACAGGCACGCTGCTCTGCACCTCTGAGAGCCACCGCTCGTGCCATGGTGGCAGGACTAGCAGCCTGGCTGGGGGAGCCACAGAGCTCGGCCTCAGCACCTGCTGGCTGCTCAGTTGTCTGCTTCTGCCTGTTGTCTCATTTTGTGTCTTCCAATCCTTGTGTGGACAAAGTACTAATTCCCAGTTGCAGAAGCCAGTTCTGATAGGTGCTTCCTGATGTGTCCCCTTAGAGACCACAAAGGCTGAGTTTTCAAAGTTCCTGTGTAGCAGGAAGAACAAACAGTTGATAGGTGGAGTTCTTAGTACCTCAACTTTATTCAGTCTTCTTGGGGAATGGGAAGCTATTTCTTTTTAAAGAGAAATACAAATTTTACTTAAATATTTGGGAACTAAGAGCAGAGCTGCAGAGGCCCTATGCCCCTCAGAGGCTTTCGGGGCACATCCAGACACTCCCAGGTGGTACCACAGGGATAGACGCAAGGGCTGAGTCTCACAGTTTGTTGTAACGGTGTGACAGCTCTCTAAAGAAATCACAAAGAATCTCAAGGTGTTTCCAGAACTTAATCCCAGGTCACAATGTCTTTCTCTATTTCAAAGAAACAAAGTAGGTACTTGGTTTTATTAGCTCCAGAGGAAGCATTTGGCCTCTGGCTAACAGTTGGATGTTTTCCATCCAGTTATGTGTACCTCTCAGTCACCCTATTCTTTATGCCAAATAACACCCCATGTGGAAGAACAGTCAGTCTTCTGTCATTGCAGGTCCATGGCTTCAACAACCACAAAATGAAAATATTCAAAAAAAATTTCATCTGTCCAGAAGATGGGTCTAGTTCATGCCATTAGTTCCCAAACAATACAAGATGCCAACTATTGGACAGATGTACATTGTGTTAGGTGCTGTAAGTGATCCAACGAGGATTTGCGATACACGGGAGGAAGTGAGCAGGCTATATGTGAATACAGAGGCATTTAGACAGGAGCTTGGGTATCTTAGAGTGTGGGCATCCGTGGGGAGGTGCTGGAGCCCGTCCCTCACTGGCACCAAGAGCCAAGTGCATATCCGACACACATTTGGAGAAATACTTTGCTAAATAACGAAGACTGTAAAGTTGGTGAAATTTACCTTGGGAGACTTAGGAGGCAGCTGTTCTGCAGGGCATCAGAGGCTAGATTCACATGAGCCTCTCCGTGACTTCTGATCTTCACACTGTGAGCCACATAAGCAGGAAGACAGCTTCACACATGTGCCCTGAATGTGACTCTCAAGACCGATGCTCAAAGCGATTTGCAGTGGAACTGCCTCCTGTCTTGTGAAGCCAGGGCTGTATTTCAACGACAGCTGAGAAGACTGTCTCTCCCAGCTGATGCGAGGGCTGAGAAGTGGCCAGCCAGTATCGACCTGCATTTCTCCAGCACAGCAGAATCCTGTTTAGGATAAAAACACTGAGGCCAGACTGGTGCAGTGATTTGTAAGGTCTCCTGGTAGCTTAAAATAAAACTGAAATAAGAAGATTCCCAACTTCCAGTCTACTGTTTTTTCCTTGGTCTCAAATATCAGATTGACTTGTCCAGGTAAGAACTGGGAATAATAATAATTATAATTAAAGATTCCAGTGCCTTTGATCACTCTTCCTTGAAAACAGGCCCTATTACAGAGACTGAGCAGTTGAAAGCAATTTCTTTCAGAGGGATGGTGGTTGGACAGATACTCTCATTTCTCCCAGCGCAGTGTAAGAGTTGTACCATCTATTGGCACCTGAGCCATGGGAACTGTCTGGGTGGTGAAGTATGAACGGACAGTACCACCCTGAGTGGCATGTGCCACAGCGGGACCCGTGTGTCTTCCCTTTACCCCGAGTGTGATGCATTGCAGCTGTCTACTGCTCCTCTGTCCTAGGTCTCCAGTGCAGACCCGAGACAGCGCAAGCCCAGCCTGCAGCACTGTGCAGACCAAAGGGCAAAGATTTGTGTCTGTGGTTGTGAACCACATGGATTTGGGGAGCTGCTTGTTACTCCGTGTTGCACAAGCAAACAGGCACACACTCGAGCAGACCTGTCATCGCTATTCATATCCTGACCTCACTTCTCACGAGTTTAGATTGCTAGACTATTTATCAGCTGACACAGTTGCATCTCAGTCAGATTAAATGCATTTTCTACTCTCATCCTGGGAAAACAAAGGCACAAGCTAAGAGAAAGCTGCAGATCGGAATTGAGTTTCCTGCGGTACTTAGGACGAACCTTACTGCTTTTGAGGTTGAAAACAACTGAGGCAACTTGTCTTTGCTTTTCTGTTCTCTGCCTATCACTAATTTCTTTTCTATATTCACTATGAATCATCTGTTTTTCTATGTATTGATACAGCTACCCTATGTGTTTGTCTCTGACTTTTCTACCTTTTCCATCCGTCTATCCATCTGTGCGATTACGTATTTGTTTGAGCTGTAGAAAGTCCCATTATGTTTACTGTTGTGGGCTGACATTATAGTGAGTAAAAAATCAGCAGAGTTGATAATGTTTAGGTTGGTCCGTCTGCATCTGATTACACTTGTTTCCAGATCCAAGCAGTTGTTAATGAAACAGTTGCCGTTTTGTTGACAGAACATTAATTACTTGATCTTAGGACTCAGTAATTGCACAAGCCCCCTCTGTATACATTACTAATTACATTAGCAATTATATGGCATTTTAAAGACAAAGAAATGACTGCAGCAATTGAAGTGTCACAGGTAACCTGCTGTTAGATTTCAATCACATTCCTAATGTTTTCATCATGTACTGAAACTAGTCCTGGCAGATCTGGTGACACTGACTTGGAGAAATGGCCTAAGTCTTTGCTCCTGTGAACCACTGCCTGGAAGTTAGTTCATTGTACAAGCAGAGATAATCTGGGTAAAACCCCCTTTCCTCTAGGCTTTATTTTCTTTCTCCATTGAAATATAGATCGATAGAGAGGGTGGGGGGGGAGAGAGAGACTGGACAAGAAAAATGTGTTTATTCAACAAATAGATATTGAATACCATTATCAAAAGCACTAGGGGTACAGAGTTAGTGCAGGACTTCATGAACTTATGATCTATTGGAAGAGATAAAAGTTAAATAACAAAAGCTCAGATGATTGTACTAGCTGAGGTGGCACTTGCTGGCTGCTGTGACACAACCCCAGAAGCCCCAGAGACAATACCATTGTGTTTCAGGTTCTCACCCAGGAGAGTAATTTCCAGGCAGCAGCTGGAAGACTTGGGCTCCTCCACATTCTGGCTGCATTGATCTGGACTCAATTCCCACCTGTGTAGACAAAAGAAGCAAGAGAGGACCTTTGGGAAGATTTTAAGGATTAGGACATTATTTCTTTACGATCCATTGGATCCAACTGATTACAAAGCTCCTTCTTTACTGTGAGATTGAGGAGTGGAGAGGAAAAGGGAGAAATAAAGGTCTCCTGGATCTCAGCCACTCTGCATAATTACAAATAGTGACCAGTGCTGTAGGAGCAATCTAAGCGGTACAGTAATGACACGTGACTGCGGCCATCACCAAGGCGGCCCCGCACTGGCTCCCTTTTCTTCACATGTGCCCTTGCTCCTGAGGGAAATGACTCTCCTTCACTGTACATGATCCTCATTCAGGGTTCCCTGACACCTCACCCACTGTCTCACATGATCTGGGTGGCACAGAGAAAAAAAAAAAAAAAAAAAAAACGGCCTCTCAAATTATTCTCCTCATTCAGGTTGTTGGATCCCTTGAGTTTTCCAAGACCATTTTTCAGCTTTTTTTCTTTGAATCTCCTCATAACTTCATGTTGCTTCAACTCCTTTTCTTTCTGGGTTAACTGTCTGGTTTCTGTGCTAGCAGCCAACAAACCCCAAGACAGGAGTATGACCTAGACAGTCAGGTCCGGGAAGCCCTCTCTGAGGAAGCAGCATTTTTGCTGAAGAGTGAAGCATAAAATGAAGTTAAACAAAGAGTGGAGAAACTATATTTAAGGTGGAGGAAATTGCATGTGCAAAGGCCCCGAAAAGAAAAGCCGTGCCATTTGAGAATCATAAGGCCTATCTATCTACAGTGGGTAGAATAAAGGAGAAAATGATTTGAGTCTGGAGAGGAGGAAAGCAACAGATCTCCAGCATTTCATAAACAATGGGAGAAATTTGGGATTTTATCTTAAGTGCAACTGGAAGTTACTGAAGGTCTTGGTAAGGAAGATGATATGGTCCAATTTATGCTGTTAAAAAAGCCATTCAAGCTAGTCTGTGTGGTTGGTAGGAGGAAAGAATAGAAGATAAGGCAGGAGTGTTCCGGAGGGGAGGCGATGGTGTGTCTGCACAGCTAGCTAAGAAATTAAGAGAGGGAAGGACTGCCTCCAGGTATGTACTGGGATAAAGTTGCCCTGCCTGGTGCTGAGTTAGTTTGTGGTAACAGGAAGAAGGGGCCATTCAGTGGGGTTCCAAGAGGGGATAGTTCCTGAGATAAAGGAGGAATAGATGAAGGTGGGAGAAGTGGGAATTTCTTTTAGATGTGTTAAATTTCAAATCGTCTTGGAAACCATGAGAGGTGATGTCACGTGTCCACACAGAGGCCCATCATCCATGAGGCTGGGTTTCAACACTTGCAGTGGGTGCCTGAAATCACAGACAGTACCAACCCTTAAATGCACATGTTTTCTCAGTTCATACGCACTGGGAGAAGCTCTAAATTATAAATTAGGCACAGTAAATGATATCAGCTATAGCTAGTAACAAGATAGAATGACTGCGGCACTCCACGGCCAGCTCTCCTCGCACATTACTGTACCCTCACATTGACTGCAGGTCCCACGCAATGGAAAGCCAATCTCAGCTGGCTGACTGTACGTGGATCTGTGTACGTTCAAAAACAAAGTCTTGAGAAGCATAAGTTTAGACATTGTGGCTGATTCAGGATGTCTCCACAGCCCTCTGGCTCTGGTAACCCCCATGTCCCACTGTCCGTCCACGTTCCTAACAGCTTGGGAAGGTATCCAGTCCTCCTTGTCCCGTGCCAGCAAGCATGGCAGCTTCCCTCCCTCCTCACAAGGCACTGTGGGAACAGCTCCTCCCTCCTCCTCTTGGCCAAGGCTTTGCTCCCACATTGTGTCTTCTTGCCCTTCCACTCCCTTCCCTTATTTCCTGTGGAAAACAGCTTTACAGCACCCCAAGCCCGTGGTGCCTCAAGGCAGCCCAGCTTTCCGCCTTTGCCTATGTCAGTCACTAGATCTAGTGTGCAGGTGACTCTGTGTCCCCAGCAGAGCCAGCCAGGCCTCTGAGAAGCCTTAGGGAGAGAGCAGAAGCCCTTGTGCTGCCCCACAGTGTCCAAGCGTGGTCCCCTGGGGCAGAAATGGCGGGGACAGGCAGCGGCAGACACCAGCCCTGGGAGTCTGGCCTGGGGACTGAATCTGAGACACCCCCAGAGAGCACGGAGGTCCTGCCCACCTTCCCCTCCCAGCACTGAGCTGTTGTACGGTGTGCGCTGGGCGTGGATGTGCGAGCCAACGGTGTGTCCAGGCCGGGAACCCCCGTATGAGCCTGGAGCTTTACCGGACTGACATTTCTGCCTTGGTATTGTGACTGCTGCTACACGTACAGATCGGATCAAATGGGATAATTTGTGCAAAAGCATTTTGAAATTTTTAGCACGCTCTCTGCTGTCTGGTGTGTTGTTGCTGCATGGAAGAGGATTACTATCACCCACATATCTGATTAAAATCAGAAAGCAGATTGGCAAATGCATAGAGCGTTTTTGTTTGGTTTTTTGAGACAAGGTATCACTTTGTAGTTCAGGGTGATCCTGAACTCACTATGTAACCAGGAGAGCCTAGAGGTCAGCAATCTTCCTGCCTCTGCCTCCCAAGTGCAGGGATTACAGGTGTGAGTCACCACACCCGGTATTGTGGTGTGTGGTTACCAGTGAACCAGGCCCCTGTGCTTACCAGGCAGACGCCGGAACCAGCAAACTAAATCATGCCATTTCTTTCTTTGCAACTAAAGTGCTTTGTCAATTTCCTGTTGAAGTGGAATTTAATTACTAAATTTCAGTCAAACTGTCTGAGGCCTTGTGTTTTCCGTGTGGAGAGGTGTTTACTGCTGTGTCTCGCACAGGATGGGAAGGACTTGCCACATTTCTCTCCTTTCTGGTCTCCTTCTGGGGAGGATGGGGAGGACAGTGAGCTCTGACAAATGAACCAAACCGCGGGGGTCAGGGTAGCAGTGCGGCAGGGTGCGGACAGCCCCCTTGGGAGTTAGCTGGATTCCGGAGGAAGAAGAGGAGAAAAATGGAGGCCGGAAATAACGACCTTGTCACTTCTTACTCCTCTGTCGTTCTCTCCCGTGTCTTCCAGCCCTTCCCAGGAAGGACACTCAGGGCTCCTTCAGGTTGGCTGCTGGACTGTCTGAGAGGATCCCCAGGAGGGCGAGGGGAGGGGCCAGCAAGGGGCCCCCGGGGATGTTACAGCAGCGGCAGCAGCTCTTTGCCCCTCACTATGTACACATTCGCTATGTTCTCTGCTTTTCAGGGATTAACAGGTTATACAAGAGCTGAAACCAGGAGTCAGGAGAATGTGGAAGAGGAAGGGCCACAGCTCTACTCCCAGGCTTCGTCCAAGCTGGTGGGTGGCTGGAGTTCTGCTCCTCTGAGAGGAGAAGTGAGCTCCTCCCCTGGGCTCAGGTCTCGATCTGCTCGGACCGAGCTGCCCACCGGCTCCCGAGACGTGGTCCAAACGACCACCTCCGTGTCACCGTCCTCTCCCCACCTGCTTTCTCCCACATTCGGCTTTGGACACCTCTTCCCCACAGTTTTCACAGAGGAGTTAGTTGCTGTAACTTTCAGATGAAATTGTGGAAAGATTCCTTTGGTCCTGAGAGAGAAGAGAATTTCTCTAGGCGGTGGCACGGAGGGATTTACATGGAGACTCCCAATAAATCCATTCCTGGTTCGGCTTCAAGAGAACGCAGTGGGCTGTGGCTGGTCAGTGGACTCCCTGGGCCTTACTTTCTTAGCGAGCATGGCGCGATACCCCTTCCATTGCATGAGCAGCGGAAACACAGGTCAGGCCCCTTGAGTCCCGGAAGTCTCCACTGATTTCCGGGGTGAGTCTTCTGTTCTCGTCTGTCCTATTAGGCTGCAGCTGGGTTGTTCTGTACACACCAGAGTCAGAGGTTCCGTGGATCTTGGAACAAATACCTACTGGGGATGTCGTATTTTCACATACCCTCTCTTCGTGGAAACTCACTTCCCAAATAGGAAAGAAGTGAGATAACATATATGAGATCATCCAACACAGCGAGAGACCAGGTCTCAACAGATATGTCCACATGAAGATTTCCACCCAGAAATACCTCCCAATACCGACAGCTCCTCCCAATACCTACAGCAGTCACAGTCAGAAACTGTGCTCCTTTCAAAAGACAAACCACTGAACTCCCATTATCTAATTAATCCCAAGTCTCCTAAAATTAAGGGTGAGAGAAGAGTGTAAATCATTTGGAAAAGAATTAAATACAGCACTGACGGACCAAGAAAACCTTTGAAAGGAAGCAACTAAGACATATCACCATTCAGACTTTTGATGGTCTTGTAGGTTATTTCACTTCACACAAAAGCACCGCTTATTCTTCTGTTTTGTGGCTGGGTTGGGAGCTTTTCTGGAATAGACCTTATAAAAATAAACTCTGGTTTCTACAAAAGGCCTCATCAAAGACTTTTATAATCTTTTATTTCCAGCTCCAAATAGCACTCATGGTACATTGGTCAGCATACAGGATGGTTATGGAGATGATACACAGGGAAGGAGACTGAAGAGTAGAAGAGACAGAACTAGTATTTTAAATTCTCTGTTACTTACAAAAAAGGGGTGCTTTTACCTTTGTTTCTCCGTTTAATCACCACAGTCCAACCATGAAGCAAGTACTATGCTTTTAACACTGCTAGTGAGAAGTCCAGAGCTAAGGAAGACCGAAGCTCCCTCTTGATAATTATTGGTCTTGGGCTGTGAAAAGAACAGATTCAATATGAAAATAAAGATCAGGATTTACACTGTAGGCTTGCAGTCGTGTGTGCACAATCAGAGTGGAAGGATGCAAAGAAGACATCTGCACATTGGACAGCAAGAGGATCAAGTCAAGAGGTGAAGGCCTGGGATTCGGTGCAGAGCCTGCTGTGAGTTCGTGAAGGAAACCTGAAGGAACTGGCTGCAGATATTCAAAGATGACTGTCCAAAGAGTCACCCGAAGAAGACCAGAGCACTCGGAAGGAAAAAGAGACAGACTTCCTTCCCCTTTGCCCTCTGACCCACCCAGGCTATTGGTTGGTGCCACCAGTATCTGGGAGGAGGGTCTTCCCTCTCTAGCTGGCAAACCAACCATCCACGCACACCCAGAACTGTGCTCCACTAACCTGCTAGGCGGTTCTGAACCCACTCAACTGCAGCCAACACTGCAGTGAACAACAAGGAGAGCTCATCTGGCAAAGGTCGTGGAGGACTCAGGCCCAGCTTCTACCTGGCACAGGGCATTGCCATTTGCTGATACAAAATTCTCCTCTGGTGAAGGGCAGGTTGGGGGAGAGAATTCAAAAGTTCTTGTGATATGTTAAATTTCTAGGGAAATATCCAATTAGACATCTGTCTGAACTTCAAATGAAAAATGTAAGTTTGAGAGATAACAGTATGTGAGTGAGTAGTGCAAACTAAGATAAGAACAAAAGTGTAAATTGGCACAACCTTCACAGGAAGGGGCAGCCATATAAAGAGCAAAAGCTTTTATTATTAATAGTAAGTACACTAAGGCAATTGCTTTGGCAAACTAGAGCAAGTCAGTATTCTACAGTAGGATATTGACAAAATCTGAAAATTATAAATACACATATTTGTTCACATACTTCGGGGAATCTGTCCTACAAACTTATAAATATACTACAAATATATGCATATTATGTGTCAGTGGATAAATTTGTTAAATGTTACCTATGATATTAGAAGTGGCAGCAAAATAGAAACAACTCAAATGTCATTAGGTAGAGAAATGATTAAATGCTTAAATTTAAAAAGTGGAATATAATACAGCTATTAAAAACTAGATTTCATGTACTGATATACAAGATGTAGATTTTTTTTAGAGAAAGCAAGGTAAGAAGCAGTGTGTGCATGAGTCACATTCATGGAAGGATTCTAAACACACATACACATGCACATGCACAAATGGCTAGACTACCTCTGAAGAAATACACAAGGAGTTGGTAGTCATATCTCCAAAGAAGAAAATTGGGTAGCTGTGGGACAGATGTTGGAGAGAAATGTTTCCTTTTTACCCTTTGGGATGTCTTAAGTTTTGAATCCTTTAAAAAATATTGCATCTTAAGAAAAAGTTCATTAAAGTAAAGTTATAAATAAATCATCCTAGGTGCACACCTGTGATCCCTACACTCTAGGGGACAGAGGCAGGAAGACTGCAAGTCTGAGTCCAGCTGGGGCAACTTTGTGAGACTCTGTCTCAAAATATAGATTAAAGAAAGAGCTAGGGAATGTAGCTCAATGTGAAGACCCCAGATTCAATCTCTAGCACTGCAAAAAATAAAATGAAATATAAGTAAATACTTAAGTTACATAATATCACACTATAATAATACATAGAAGAAATACACTATGGGAAATGCAGTATTTTATACATTATTTCATATAAAGCAAGAACTAAAAGTATGTTAGATTACTCAGGAAAATTTTTACTTTTTCAGGCGTGAGAAACAAAATCTCTTCTTTCAAACCAGCAGACTAGATGGATGAATGAATGAATGAATGAATGAATTGTGGCAAATTGCTCTCACCAGCATTTCAGTTTAATGCTTGGGAAGGGGCAGTCACCGGACCCAGGAGCGGAGTGAAGGTAACAAGGACTCTGATACTTGGGGGTACTTTGAATTAGGAAAAAAAAAAAAAAGGAAGGAAGGGCCTTTACTGCTCATTAATGAGTGAACGAAGAATTCCTCTATGGATCTTTTAAAACATTCTACAAATATAAAAACAAAGAACACAACATTCAGAAGTCAGACAAAGAGCATGTCTTTTGAGGGAAAAATGATCAACCAAAGCCAATTTTACATGGCAGTTTCCTTACAGTCTCAAAACTTCCATGAAAATTTGGCATTAATAAAACTCTACAATAAATTTTAAAGCAAAAAAAAAAAAAACCCCTAGGGATTAGGCTGAAATTAAACCTAAAAAGTAGCAGGAAAGAGCAAAATATATGCAGGCATGTTATAGCCACATTGAAGGTTAGAAATGAAAATTGAGGTTGTAAAAATTTCAGGCAGTGTGGAATAACTGCTTTCAGACTAATGCTTTTCCTTAAATAAGAAAATCAGACTAAATAAAGCAAACAACTCTCTTCAGGCATTAAAAACAAGAAGAGCAGGACTGTGACGGTGAGGAAAAGGGGCAGGGGTGGTGAGCTGTACAGCACCAGGGGGGGGCGACCTTGCAGAACACGGAGAGGTCTACTGCATCGAGGAGACAGGCTGAAATGCAGGAGCCTGTAGTTGTGAGTACCGTAGGCAAAGACAACATGGAAAAAAGGAGACAGTGACAGAGAGGAGAGACAGACGGACAGACTGACTAACTGACTGACTGACAGAGAGATCCAGAAATCTGTCTAGGGCCCCTTAGAGACTGGTGCTGAATGGACGGTGCGATTCTCCAAGGTCTCCAGAATCAGCTGTGGGTAGGGTAGCGGTGAAGCTGAGCAATGGGCAGAGCTTGCGCAGGCCCGGTAGATGCACGTCTTCCAGTCAGTCCAAGTGGAGACACTTGGAGACACTATTTGATAGAGCTCTTCAGAATTCACATCTTTAGTGACAGGACTGAATTAATTCTAGAGTAAAGGCTACTCTATAGTTTCCCTTGCAGCATTCAAATGAATCTAGAAAAGATCACATTGATTTGCGTGTAATTTTCTAAACAAACAAACAAAAAAACACCCTTTAGATAAAAACAAAGTCCAAACCTTTGAAAATGTTATGTTTATAATACCTAGAAGACAGTAAGAAACTTACTGGACATTCAGAGAAATAGGGATATATATTTCACAGCCAGGAGAATAGTTAGTGGGAAAAAAAATCACAAATTGTAGGGATAAAAAACTGTCAGAAAAGATGTTCATAGAGAGTGTACATATGTCCAAGGATTTGGGGAAAATTATGATCATAATAGATAGAGAAAAAGTATTAAAAAGAATTATTTAGAAAATTTAGAACTTATTATTATTTCAGGTCACACACACACACACACACACACACCTGTAAACCTGAAGATATAACAATAGAAACTACTAAGACTATGACAGAGAGGAAAAGGCTAAAAATGAACAAAGCTAAAAGGTTTGGGGAGAATATCATATCAGCACATAATTAAAATTTCTGTAAAACATTGTTGAGAGGGGCCGGGGAGTTAGCTCAGTGGTTCCAGCGCCTGTCTTGCAAGCGCAAGGGCCCGGGTTCGATTCCCCGGTAACCACATAACAATACTGGGTGTGGAGACCCACACCCAGCAGCAACCGGTACCACATACCACAGTTCCGGGCGTGGTGGCTCACGCCTGTAATCCCAGCACTCGGGAGGCAGAGGCAGGAGGACTGTGATGTGAGTTTGAAGCTGAGCTGAGGGCCAGCCTGAACCACAAAAAGCGAGACCCTGTCTCAAAAAACCTAAAAAAAAAAAAAAAAAAACATTGTTGAGAAAACTTTAAAATGTCTAAATATATTGAATGATATTAGATGCTTGTGTTTTGGAAATGCAATATTGTGAATATATTCACTTGCCCAAATTTAGGAAACACTACATAGTTAAAATCTCAAAAGCTTTTGGGTAGAAAGTGGCATGCTGACTCTAAATTATACATGAAGAAACAAAGCTCTACACTAGCAAAAACATCTTTGAAAAAGAACACAGTTGGAAGATGAATTTAAAAACTAGAATTTAGTTATTACAGATTTCATTACACTGGCATAAAGGTGCATGTACATTGATCAATGAAACAAAATTAAGGAAACAGGTTCATATTGAATATATGTTCAATTGATTTTCACAGATGTGTCAAGGTGACTTGATGGAGAAAGAAGAATCTTTTCAATAAAGTACTGGAATAATGGCTAAAAGACAAAGAAAAAAGAAAAAAATACACCCTAATTTAGGCCTACCTTGTTTAAACTATTTCAGGCCCAACTCACAAAATAATTTGAAATACATCATATCTCAAACATGCAGTCTCAAACCTTAAAAATTCTATAAGAAAATTTAAAAGTGCCTTTGCAACATTAGAGTAGACAAAGATTTCTTAGGATATGTGAATTATTGACTATAAAACTAAAACAATTGATACAAGCTGAATGTAGTAGTAAATGCACGCCTATAATCTCAGCCCTTGGGAGGCTGAGACAGGAGCATCAACAAGAGTTTGGGGTCAGCCTGGGCTGCACAGTGAGACCCTATCACAAAAGCCACCAAACACTGATAAATTGCATCTCACCAAAATTGAAAATGTCACCTCTTCAAAGGACATTTTAATTGGCTAAATGAACAAAACTTAGACCTAAACCTTTAAAGTGTTTACAAATACTAGCTCAAAATGAATCGTACACTTAAAAGTAAAGCATTAAATTATAAATCTATTCATTAGAATTAAAGAAAATTTTTAGTATCTAGTTAGGTGACACCAAATGAATACATTAGAAAAACTAAGATAGAAGTGTTGGATCTCATTAATATTAAAAGTTTTATTCTTCAGAAAACCGTACTAAAAAGATTTTTTTTAGGCCTGGGGATTTAGCTCAGTGGTTCCAGCGCCTGTCTTGCAAGCACAAGGACCTGGGTTCAATTCCCAGTTAACCACATACAATACGGGGTGTGGAGACTCACACCCAGCAGCAATCAGTAGCACATATGATCCCCAGTTAACCACATACAATACTGGGTGTGGAGATTCACACCCGGCAGCAATCAGTACCACATACCACAGTGCCAGGTTGGTGGCTCACGCTTGTAATCCCAGCACTCGGGAGGCAGAGGCAGGAGGAGTGCTGTGATGTGAGTTTGAGGCTGAGCTCAGGGCCAGCCTTGAACCACAAAAGCAAGACCCTGTCTTAAAAAAAAAAAAAAGCATAAAAAGAAACAACAAAAAAAAGATTTTTAAAAATTAAGTACAGATTGGGACAAAATATTTGGAAATCATGCTTATTCAACAAACACCTATGACTTAGACTATATAAAGACTTTTAAGGATTCAAAGGTTTAAAAATGCAATTAAGAAATAAAACAATTTCACAAAATAGGGTGCTTAGGTAACAAAATATGTACATATAAGAAACTTTATCTCATTAATTAGATCTGTGATAAAAATCAATGTATACCTATCATGACGCCTAATGTGGAAACTAGTGACAAATGATAGCTTTGGAAAAACTGATTCTCTCATATATTACTAGTGGAAGTGTAAAATGGTATGGCTGCTTGGAAAATGATTCAGCAGCTTCTTATAATACTAGACATATGATTGCCATATAACGTGACAATTGTATTCCCGGGCACTTATCCCAGAGAAATGAAAACTGATGTTAAAGAAAACGCTGCACATGAATTTTCATAGCAGCATTATTTGTAATAGCCCCAAACTGGAAACAAACCACGTGTCTCTTAATGAGTGAATGTTTAAAGAAACTAGTATAGAATACTACTCAGCATTAAAAATTAACAGACTATTGATGTATGCAGTGACTTGAATGAATCCCAGGGGAACTATACTGAGTGGAGAAAAAACTTCAAAAGGCTACATGCTATGGTTCCATTTATATAACAGTTTCAACGTGGTAAACTTAAAGAGATGAAGAATAGATTGGTAGTTTCCAGGATAGGGGAACAAGAGGTGGATAGCAGGAGGACAGGTAGGTGTGGCCCTGAGAGGCCAGCAAAGGGGTCCTTGTGGACTCCCCTGGCCGTTGGTGGTGGACACACAAACCCATACGTGTGATGAAGTTGCCCTGCACTAAGCATCCACATATACAAAGAAGATGGGTGAAACGGGGGGTCTGAGTAGGATGGAGGACTGTAACTGTGCCAGTACCCCAGATGTGATGTGATCCTGGAGTTTTTCAAAGTGATAGACTGAAGGAAAGGAGGAGAAGACTTCACAGGTTGTCCCTGTGTGAACCACAACTGCGTGTGAATCTACAATTATCTCAAAATAAAAGACTAAAATTTAAAAAAATGAAAAGCCAAGCCAAAGACTAGAAAAAATTCTGATGTGTATCTGAAATCTGTAAAACTAATAAAGAGACAAACCTCCAAATTGAAAAAAAATCTGAGCTGCTAACTTGAACAGACACTTGGCAAAAGAAGATAAATAAATAATAAAGGCTTTTTTGGAATGGTGCTCAGCATTATTATTCATCAGGAAAATACAAATTAAAATCACAATAAGATCCACTACATATCCATTAGATGGCTAAAAACAGAAATTCTGACAATATTAAGTGCTGATGAGATGAAGAATAGCTAGAAATCTCATACATTGTGGACGTGAATGAAAATAGTATGAGAACTCTGGAAAACAATGTGGTGATATTTTAGAAAATCCATTCTTGTATTTTTTTACCCATGAGAAACAAAAATAGAATTCCATAAAACAGTGTATAAATATCATAACAGTTTTATTAAGAAAAGCCTAATTTAAAAAAAAAAAAAAAAGCCCTAAATGACTATTAGGAAGTGGGTGTGTAGAGCTAGGGACTTAGCTCAATGGTTCCAGTGCCTGCCTTGCAAGTGCAAGGGCCCAGGTTCGATCCCTGGTAGCCACAAACAACAGTGCCAGACGTGGACACTCATGCCCACCAGACATCAGCACCACATACCACAGCGCTAAAAGTGGTGGCTCACGCCCGTAATCCCAGCACTCAGGAGGCAGAGGCAGGAGGATTGCTGTGATGTGAGTTTGAGGCTGAGTTCAGGGCCAGCCTGACCTATACAGTGAGACGCTGTCTCAAAAAACAAATCAGTAGGGCCGGGGAGTTAGCTCAGTGGTTCCGGCGCCTGTCTCGCAAGTGCAAGGACCCGGGTTCGATTCCCCGGTAACCACATAACAATACTGGGTGTGGAGACCCACACGCAGCAGCAACCAGTACCACATATCACAGTGCCGGGCGTGGTGGCTCATGCCTGTAATCCCAGCACTCGGGAGGCAGAGGCAGGAGGATTGTGATGTGAGTTGGAGGCTGAGCTCAGGGCCAGCCTGAACCACAAAGTGAGACCCTGTCTCCAAAAACCTAAAAAAAACCAAAAAAAAACAAATCAGTAAATGTGTAAAAGGATTGACTGGACAGGCTACAAAAATAGGCATGAATCTCAAAATCATTGCAATTAAAGAAAAAAGACACAGATAAATACATGCCACTTTACTATGTAAATGTCTACAAGGGGCAAATGAGTCTCAGACACAGGAAGCAGGGAAGTAGTTGTTTTCACCTGGGGCAGGGTGTTCGCTGCGAGAAACATGAGGTGGGTTTGGGAACATTCTCCATCTCTTGACTGGCTTTGTGGCTTCACCAAAACTTACCCCACTGTACATGTGAAATGAAAGCATTTTATTGTATGTCAGAGTTAATTATATTACACAACATAAAAGGATCCTGAAGAGCACAGAGCTCATGTAAACACGAAGTATAAACCAGAGAAGAAGCTTGTAACACTCTCACGGAGTGCAAGTTCAAAAAAAGGCAATGTGGGGAGCAAGTCAGGGACGAAGGCCCAACAGTTAAACTCAACAGGTGGCATCTACTGTCTTGAAAAAAAGAACGACTGGGAAAGAAGTGATCATCAAGCACCTAAAAGCAGTGTGACCTTCATTATATGTCGGCCTCACTGGAATAAGAATGTGATCAGGTAAACAATTCTGAGCATGACTGGATAACTGACATGTCACTCAGGAGACTGGTCGTGGGCAGAACTAATGGCAGGATGTAGCCTCGATGGAACAGAAAGGGAAAGAGAAAGGCAGTCCCTGCGTTGAAGAGCTCATCTTCTGCGTGGGTATGTGCTTTGCTCCTGCTGGTTTGGGTTATCAGCCCCCAGATATCCAGTTTCTTCGGTCTTTGGGTACAGAATCACCCTAGTGACACTCTCGTGTGTTTCCAGGTCCTCTGTCTGGAGCTGGTGCTACATCTTTGATTCCTCTTGTTCAATGACTTCTATTTCTTAGGCTGAGCAGCAGCTGGAGCCCACAGCTCTCCAGCTCACAGAGAACCACTGCAGATTCTCCCCGCTCAGATCATCTAAGCTGATCTCATCAGTCCCTTTGCAGAATTATGCGCACAGAGTCCACCAGAAATGTGTGCACACCTCAGGAAAAGACAAATAGTATTATGTTTTCTCAACAGATGGTGTTACCCTTGCATGGGACACCCTGGAGCATGTTGTATATCACAGACAACCTCCACACCGCAGCCCTCACAGAAGAAACTGAAAATACCTGAGGACCGATCTCAATGGCTGCTTTGACCAAGGTTACCCAAGCAGCACCTCACTGCGCTAACAAACGTCTGGAAGCTCATGGACACCACTCTGAGTACCTCTTATAATTGTACAGGCCAAAGTTAACTTGTATTAATCTCACAATGTCTTACTAAATTTAGTAATAAAATATTTATACAAGTTTTTCTTTTCTTGAAGCTTGCACACATTTTTTTTCTGGAGGACTCTATATTTTCTATTGATTCTGTGCCTCTGGAGAACTTTACCCCACGTAGTAAGTGTAGGTACACAGGTAGCTAGATATATAGACTGGTCTACATTTTATGTAATTTTCAGTAAGATACAGATAGCTTCTCATTCTTGGAGAAAAAAAACATGGTACATGGAGTCAAATATATAAAAAAATAGCATGGCAAAAGTTGACAAACCTATTAGAAAGAGATGCTGTATTTCACATGAAACTAAGCATATAATTTATAAAGCAGATATCTGAGTGTTTATCTTCCTTAGAAGAGAAAAATATTTTGAACTTCCAAAATAACAATTTAAGCACAAATATTTGATTTTTTCCATTTTAAAGGAAATGACCAGAGGAATGTAAACTAAATGAAAGCAGAAGAAAACTTGAACCATTCCTGGATGGTAAAGAAATCACTCAAACTCCTTAAGCTTGGGAGGATTTCTGCCAGATACCTACAGAAGAGGACCAAATAAAAGAAAGGTAACATACGCATAAACTGGCAACTCATTGTCCAAGAATGGCTGCCAGGCACTAGACACAGGAGATTTTGACTCCATGAATGCCTTAATTCCTAGCAGTCACGACTGCATGTAAGGGCAGATCACAGGGCAGATACACTCCCATCAGTTTCTTTTATCATTGCTTTTCAGCTGGTATTCAATGACAATTGTTCCAGGAAATCCAGAGATTTCCAAGTTACCGCTGACACTAACAGAAAAATGGGTCCTTTCTAATAAAACAACAGAGCTCTTTTCCGATGTTGAAAATAGCAGCTCAGAAAACTATGGGAGAAGAGCCCTCTCGGTCTTTAACGTAGTTAGCAAAAAATATGTAAGGTAAGAGTGCCTTAATAATGTAAAAGAATTGAATTAACAAATACCTGTCTTCCTTAAAAACTTCACCTCCTGTTTTCAACATCCTGAACTATGAATTTCTATACTGAAATCCTACCCCACCAATTGATGATATACCAAGTCACCAGGTGACTGGACCAGAGGGTGAGGCCTTGGGAGAGAGAGGAATGTTCTGATCACAGAAGCCGGAAGGAGACTCTGACCCCGCCCACCATGTGACCATTGACCCCGCCCACCATCTGTGACCCCGCCCACCATCTGAGACCCAGGAACAGGCCTTCGCCAGATAGCAAATCCGTAGGTACCTGGCTCTCAGCTTTCTCAGCCTTCATGACTGGGAAACATAAACTTCTGTTCTTGCAGTCTCCCAGTCTGTGATACCTTTCTGAGGCAACCTGGACAAACTAAGACACAGCCCAAATCAAAATTATATAGATCATTAGCACAAGAAAAATGAAAATTAATGACAATATTATGAAGTAAAAAATCCCTGTTACTTAGAAATTAGTACTAGAAAGCAGTAGTAAATAGGATTTGGATCAGAATATACAAAAACAAGGTAAAGAATATTTTATTCGGTATATGACTAAACACAAAAACTGAACACATTCAACAGAACTGAAAGATGTATGGAAAGATCCTGATGTGATACAAAGAACTGGAAGAAAAGACGAATACAGGCTCTCAAGAAAGTAGAGCCAGGGTTATTCCAGGAAACTCTAGGTAGGGAAGTTCAAGGTGTCCCGGAGACTCACGCTGCTTAATTGGATAGGGGCGGCTTGGTAGGCAGCAGCCCGTACATGAGGAAGTCACAATTTAAAACTAATGGGTTCAGGTTTAATCAGTAGTCAGAGGGAAATTAAACTACATTAATTCATATCATTTCCAATAAGAGGAAAAGTGAATAAACTTCACTTAGGTTAAAAGAATATTATCACTGTACTATCATGCAAAAGAACTGCTATATGAAAAAATGATGAAAGAAGACACCATTGTATTAAAAAGAAATTATTCAGAAATCCAGGAATTGGTTTTTTGAGGAAAAAACAAGCCCGTATCAAATTGTTAGAAGTCCAACAAATAACTTGTTAAATTATATTACATGGAAAATAATCAAATACTGTATGCAGTTTTTTTGCTAATGATCTTGAAATTCTCAATGCAATGTTCATCTGTGTCAAAAAGTTTAAAGTAATAAAGTTGACCCAAGATAAAATAAAAATTTAATCAATAATAATAGATAAAACACAAAAAGCTGTCAGGGAATTAACTCCAGAAAGGCTCCAAGCCCAGAGATTTTATGAGCAACTTTTAAACTTCTTTTTTCAAAAACTAATTCTGTCCTGTTATGTAAGCAAGAAAATAATAAAATGATTTCAATTTATCTCATACTGTTTCATGTCTGTTAATAACAAAAGTTTAGTGCTGCTAAAAAATAAAACATAGGGACCAGTCTCATTTTTCACTTAACCACTAGGTCCAATCCAGCTGCCTACTTAAACAGAATACAACAAAATCAGGAAAGTAAGGTGGTTTCCCGATGATAGATAATCTATTGAAACAGTTCATCATACAAGTCAAAACAGAATGAATCACATGATTACAAGATGCCAAAATACACTGGATACTTTTCAAAATGATTCCTAATTTTTAATAAAATCTTCCTAGAAACAAAGTCTAGAAGACTTCCCTAACCAGATAAAGGGTGTTACGTCAACTGGCACATTTTATGGGGAAATGTAGATATTAAAGTTAAGCCCAGTCATGAGCTCTTGCCATCATCTCAATGTTTTAATATTTTCCTGGCACACTGAGTCAACAGTCCATCAACAAGAAGAAATATAAAGTATAAATACTGGCAAGGATAGAGACACTGTTTGCCTCAGAGATGATGAGGCTAGCATCTTTGATGGGCTTGAATTTTGGAAACCAAACTCTCCTTATTTTCTCTTCACGGCTCCATCTCCTTATTCCCTGAGTAATGAGAGGGAAAGAGAGAAGAAAATAGGAAGCTATGTTAGGAAGAAGGAGAAGAAAAACTAGTAAGGGCTCAGAACTACCATTTATTTTTTGTAATACGTACACACACGCATATACAGAGTCTGCCCAAAAAATGTATACACGCTTCAGGAAAAGAAAGTCTTCTACAAATACTAAATGTACTGATATCATGAGAGGAATACGAGGTACTATGGCCTCTGCGATTACAAGAGGTACTCAACATGGTCGTCCTTAGCCCCAGATATTCATTAGTGTGATGCACTTCTGGTTGGGTAACTTCAGTCGTGGAGATCGCTGCACATGCATTTTTAATTTCTTCTCTAAGGGCCACAGTGTAGTGGATTTTTGGTGATATCTGGCATCTTCTAGAATGCCCCATAGGAGGGTAACACTGTCTGTTGAAAGATCATCATATTATTTTTCTTTTTCTGGAGTACCTGTACATTTTGGTGGACTCTATTCACACATACTGAAAAAAACTGTACATATTAAAATAGTCACAGCTTATTTTTCAATTGAAAAATGACAATAGATTTTATTTCTCTGGGCTTCTCTGTAACTTCTAGTTTGTACACTGCACATTTATCACTTGTGTATTAGAAAAGTATACATTAGTTTTCAAAAGTCTGAGACAGGTAAGGAAAAAAGAGGTATTGAGAATATACCAGAGATGGTGGGTGTAGATTTGGGGTGAGAATTGGAAGGAATGGGTCGCTGGGTGCATTGAGAAAACTGAGGCTTTGGAACCAGAAGATCTGACTTCCTTGTCACTGTGCTAACTCCAGGCTGGGGACTTGACTTGCTGATCCTCAGTTTCCTTGGCGCAGACTCGGTTTCCCATTCCTCATGTCCCACAAGGAAACCAGCTCTCCTCATGTCCCACAAGGAAACCAGCTCTTGTCTTGCCCCGTGGGACATTGATTGACAGTTCAAACCCAATTTTCCCTGGACAGTGACTGCTTTGTGTTGTATAATTTTCATTCATCTTTGCCCTTTTCACTCTCAAAAGCCTCCTAGTTTAAACAGTCAACATGGTCAGCCCCATCATGGACGCATTCTGAATGGGAAAATGACTGTTTTCGCACAAGTTTATACAGCGTGGATTTGAGCAGCAGGCTGCTCCTGCACCAGGGAAGTCCAGCTACATGGGTTTCCCCAGAGCTGCGCAGGCTCAGTGTGCACGGACACTTCTTCAGTACCGGTGTGCAGATTGGCTCTTGGGGCCTTAACTGTGTAAATAGTGTGGTCATCAGGGGATACGCAGAGTACAGAAGAGGCTTGTGCCACATTCTGGTCAGTGGGGCTGCAACACATGTCCCAGAGCCTGACCTCTGCTCCATTTCAAATCTCATCTGAAGCTGAGCAGGAGGACCAGAGAGAGGTTAAATATGTGGTGGGACAGGGCTGGGGGCACGGGCTTATTATCTCAGGGCTCTGGGAGGCTGAGGCAGGAGGATAGAAAGTTTTGAATCCAGTCTGGGTAACTTAACAGCTTAGCATTTGCCTGTTTTAAAATTGAACAATGAAGAGAAGGCTGAGGATACAGCTCAGTGTGAAGAAGGTTCTAAGTTCAATGCCCAGTACTGCAAAAGAACAATGATGTGGCTGGATTTGCACAGACTATTCACCAACAGTTCAGCCCAACTTGATTCTAAACTTGTTAAATATCTGAGCCCTACAATTTTGGATTTTGGCATCCAAATCATGGCTCAACCCTCAGATATTCCTCCTTCTCCAACTATTCCTGGGCCTCTGGCTACACTAAACACTGGACTCTGAAAAAGCAATTTTGCTGGATGACTGCTCCGGTGACTGGGGACTTCTTGTGGTTCTAAATTTTGTGGAATACGAGGCTAATACCATAATAATGTTATGTGTTCTATTAACTCTTTGAACTCTTTTTTAAAAAGTGAGGTTCCTCAGAGGTCGGGAAGGGACCACACCCATTCCCATGGATGACAGCCCAGCCTGCAGCTGCACCAGTCAACACACCACGGCCCTCGGCTTGAGCTCGAGCAGAACTGGAAATTGGGAAATGAAATTTTTGGGACATTAATTTCTTCGCATATCAAGTCACAGGAAAAACAAGAACTTGAATTGAACTTTAATTTCTTTGGACTTTTACATGTTAAGGAAATTTAATGTTGGACTTTAGTTCTTTTGGACTTAAACTTCTTTGGATTTTCCTTAGAAGAGGATTTATTTTTTTGGACTTCAATATCTCCCTTGGAATTTCCAGAGAGAAAGGAGTTTATATTCAAATGTGGTCCCTTTGCCATTGCTGGAATTCTGTTACTGGATATCTTTATATTCTTATCTCACCAAGTTGTAGAAGCTCTGAAGAACATTAGGCAATGTGGCTGGACATTTTGTGAGGGAGAAACAGAATAGGACGTGAATTTGTATATCACCAAGTTAAATTAATATACATTTTGAATCTGTATAGTCTCCTAAAGATAAATTCTAAACTATTCACTCTTTAACCCAGAGGGATTTTCCAAGGGAACTATGACTCTTACATTGAGGCTGGACTCACAAAGTTGGGAGTGGCACTCTTAGGAAAGAAAGTTCTCTCCTGAAAAATAGCCAGAACTTTGGATGTCTATGTGCTGGCTTGTGAAACCCAGTGGCTGAGGAGAATGAAGAACTGGGATGTTTTAGGAGAAATCACCTCTCCTCTCCATCACACTCTCCTGTAACCCTCTTGTCCCTCTGGTAGATGCTTCTCTATCTAGAGGAGTCCATCTACCCCATCTAGAGGACTCTACATCTCAGGCTGTAAGTCTGAGGGGTTTCCAGCTTCCCTCTGGCCCTGGGCTGTCCTTCAGCGCATTGGGCACAGTCCCAAACTTGTATTTGGGGGCTTCTGGGGGCTGTACATGTCTGACTGTATGTGCCCATGGAGAGCAGACTAGAGGTGAAGGTTCGTGGGCTGGTTGCCCCTCTCTGCTACGTCCCTAAGAACTCAGTCCAGGATAAAGCTGGCACTGTGCACTGTAGGTGTCTGGCTCTTGTTCCCTGCTTCCCGAAGTCCTGCCCTTGGGCAAGAAGAGGGTTCTCGCTTGTTTTCAGTGCCCTCAATACACCTTGTCTTTAATAATTAGAATAATCAGGCCCTGCCTATACAGTGTAACAAGAAAAGGTTAAATCCAGTGTACAGTGGATGTGAAAATATTCTATAAGTTGCCAATCATTTCAGAATTTGGTCAGTTACCATTATTATATTGATTGATTCACTGACTGTTTTGACGCTTGAACCCAGGACCTTTGTACTGAGCTATATCTCAAGTCTCTTCCCCCACGTTTTGAGATGAGTTCCCTCTCAGTTGCGGAGTTGCCTGGGCAGACCTGGAGCCCACGATCCTACCTCAGCATCCCAGAGTGCTGGACTACAACCGCTGTTGCCGTTAGTGTGGTGGAATAGGTACTGCCTCCTATACCAATCCAAATTTTAAGGACCAAGGTGCACTGAAGTGCCCTGGTAGTGGGACGGGCACCCCTCAGGGGCTGCTGTGCAAGACATTCAGGAAAATGTCTCACTTTGAGCACCTGAGACTTTATAGACCTCACAGCATTTCTCCTATATTGGAAAAGCATGAAACCCAAGGTCCCCAAGTTGTCTTGAATGATGTGGCACATGCTGATCAGAGACCCTGGGTGTCAGTATTGCCCAACCATTTTCTCATAAACCCAGGAAAGCAGTAACATTAGTTATTGCTGTTGCCTTGGCAAGAGGAGCTGTGGGCAGGAGGCTGGGAGGGGACTAGGGTCACCCACTTCCTCCCCCTAAGTTGACATCTCTGTGTGTCAACTTCCCATTAGCTATTCTGTCGCCACCCTGCGCAGCCCCAGCTGTCCCGTGAGCCGGTCCCCCAAGCAGAGATAATGAGACAGTGCTGCTTATATAACCTGGTCTGATTAGAGGCTCGGATCTTTGCACCTCAACAGCTGTGTGTTGTCACCAGTGGAAATTTTTAACTCATCTGCCAATTCCCTGGTTGCTCAAATAAGTGGCTGAAAGAGTGGCTGCTGTTCCACCATTTATTAGGATGGAATTTAGGCTCTGATCAACCCTAATGCTGAAAATTAGCTCCGAGGAAACCGCTGCCTCGGTCCTCGGTCTCTGGCTGATAGGAAGGAGTGGAATGTATTCAGGTGGGTTCTTTTTTAATCCTGTAGCCAGTTCAGCACACAAATTACTTCAGAGCTATTTTTAAAAACGTAATAGGACCAATACTTAGGAGAGCCAGAGGCAGTGTGAGGAGGATCAGAAACCATCTATTACAGGGCTCTACAGCCGCACTGCCACAAAGCCTTGAAAGATATTGGAAAAGCTCTCCCTGATCTTCCCGGCGCTTAGCCATGTCGCTGGAATCCTCTGGGTGTCACGGGCGGAGAAGTCCTTTAGCCTGTGAAGTCAGGTCAGAACGAGCCTTTTGAGATTGGCAATGGCCCAAACACCCTCGGCTTTGTGGACGGTGAGTGGCTGGGAGTCCCTGTGCACAAAACCATAGGAGTGTGAACGACTCACTGGGAACCGTGACCCCTGTGTACTCTTATGAGGTCTCTGGGGAAAGGCTTGCCTCCTTGGTGGTGTGTTCAAGGGCCTCACATTTCACACCACACACACACACACACACACACACACACACACACACATGCACGCTCGCACTGTTCCAGTGCACTCCGGAAGTTCCCTTCCTGTTCCAATCTTATGAGACACACGTTTCTTTGCATCGAGTCTCCCTTCTGGGTCCTTCGCACACAATGCTTAGAAGTTGCAATTCATTTTCCTCCCTCAGCCTTTTCTTTTCCAGACTAAATGACCACAGAGTCACCAGAAGGCAGAAGCATTCATCTGGGGAGGTGACAGGGAGAAGGGAAGACCACTGGGCAAGGTGACATGATGTAGTTCTCCTCCTTTGTGGGGCTTTCCATTGAGCAAACACATTCTTCCACTTCTTCCTGGTCAGGAGAGCTTTTCTTTTTCTCCCCCAAGCTGTACGTTTTGGCCACATTCCTCCCAGACATTTCCAAGTTCTCTCAGTCCTTTCTTCACTTCCAAGGCCCAGCTTGAATCTAGTACAGGAAAAATAATAATCTTATTTTAAAAGATTTTTTACATTAAAAACATAACATCTTGCGTGTATTATTTTAAAATGCAAGTGGGAAATCAGGAGAACTAGAGGCAGGGTAGGTTCTGGCTCCATCATATCTTGGATGTCAGACTTCGGCAAGGTCCCCAAGTTGTCTTAGCCTTGTTAAGTCCCTTATAAAACATGGAGCAGTGACAGCCCATCATGAGCTTGGTAGGAATTTCAGAGACTGAGAATGGAGAGCGCTTTGCACTGATTTGTTTCTTGAAGGTAAAACATTTAAATATGCAAGTTCTATTCTGTTTTTGTGAATCAAAATACAACAGTCCATGTTTTTCCAAAACAACACACACAGCACCATGTTGGGGACAGTCTACCACACAGACGTGGGCCAGCCCTTCTAGGTCCCATGGCCTGAGTTTCCGGGCTCTCCTGCCCCATGGAGGACTGGGGTCAGGTGTCGCTCCCCAACCAGGGTGGCAGCTCCTCACCATCACCTGTGTGACTCAGGCTGCAGCCCTGACCGCGCAGCCTGCAAACCACATTCACAAAGATTCTCCTCATCTCGTTCAGCCTGACCAAGGCCCTTTGAGCTCACTGCACAGGTCCACCATGCAGGTGAGGAGATGAGCTCAGAAAAACCACTTGTGCATGAAGTCATTGAAGGCGAGTCTTAGCATTTGAAGGTCAGTTTGATGTTTCTACTGCTTCTCACTCTGTGCTGCAAGTTTCTCTGCGTTTGCCTTCCAGCATAGTCCCTTTCACATGCACAGTGATCTCTTCTGTAGTCCTGAACACCAGCCACCCCCAGATGGACCGGACGTGCCCAAGGCGAGAGGGAAGAGAGTACGCTGACAAAAAGAGGGTGCTGTTACAAGCTACAGTCTTACCCTAGAGTCACTTCAGATAGTTTTAAATTTCTAAACATCTTGTGGACAAGAAAAAGTATGATGGTGGTCTGTTATAGATGGCTTTTATCAGGTTGAGAGAAAAACCAACGAACTGAATCCTCTCTAGGGTTTTAATCTTGAATGGGTGCTGGGCTTTGTCAAATACTTCTGCATCTTTCGAGGTGATCATATGATTTTTCACCTTGGGTCTGTTGATACAGTGTACTACATTTATTGATTTATTGGTGTTGAGCCATCTTTGCATCCCTGGGATGAATCCTCCTTGGTCATGATCATGATATATAACCTTCTTAATGATTTGTTGTATTCTGTTCACCAGTAAATCATGGAGGACTCTAGTATCTATGTTCATGAGGAAAATTGGTCCTGTAGGTCTTTATAGGTTGAAACCTTCCCTGGTTTTGATATCAGGATAAAGTGTACTTCCAGGAATGACTTTGAGATTATCGCTTTTCCTTCAACTTCATTAAAGAGTTGGAGGAGTAGTGACATCAGGTCTTCTCTGAATTTCTTGTAAAATTAAGAAGTGAATCATTAAGAATTGGGCTTTTCTTTGTTAATAAGTTTATAAATACATCCTCAATTTCACTGACTGTTTTTGGATTGTTTAGAAATTTTATATCCTTTTGATTTGGCTTTGGTGATTCATATGTGTCTAGGAATCTGTTTATTGCTTCTGCATTTTCCATCTTATTAGAATAAAGCTGCTAAAAAAAATAAAGCTTTTCAAAGTGGTTATTGATAATCTGGATTTCTGTAAAATCATTGTGATTTCACCCTTAACATTCATAGTTCATGGTCTTAACTCTTTTCTTTCATTTTTTTTTTGTAAGGTTGGCTAAGTGTTTACAATTTTATTTAATCTTTCAAAGAAACAACTTTCAATTAATTGATTCTGTGTATTGACTTTTTAGTCTCAATTGCCTTAATTTCTGCCCTGATCTTTATAATTCCCTTCCTTACATAAGGAAGGGCTTGACTTATTCTTCTTTTTCCTGGGCATTAGAGATTCAATATTAGGGTTTTTATTTCAGCTTGCTCTGTTTTCCCGATGTGCGAGTTCACTGCTGTATGTTTCCTTCATAAACTGCTTTCGCTGCATCCCATAAGTTCCTGTATTATTGACCAGCAATACTATTTAACTGTAGAGACTGTTTAATTTCTACTTTAATTTCATCTATGACCCACTGGTTATTGAAGATGATGTTATTTAATTTCCACGTTTATGAACATTTTATAGTTTCTTTGCCATTCACCTCCAATTTCACTGCACCATTGTCCAATAATACGCATGGGATAATTCAGTTCTTTTACGTAAGTGTGTTGTATGAGCTCATATGTGGTCTCTTTTGGAGAAATAGATCATGTGCTGCAGAGAAGAACGTATATCCTGATGTGCGGTGGGGCTCTCCATAGACACTTACTAAACACTTGTTCACTGGTTTGGTTTAATTCTGATATGTCTTTGTTGACTTTGTCTAGCTGGTCCATCTATTCATGACAGCAGAGCATTAAGATCCCCTATTACAATTGTGCTAGTGTTTATTTGATTTTTCATGCCCATAAATATCTGTTTTATATAGTTGAGTGCACCAGTATTTGTTGCATATATATTTATGATTGTTATCTCTTCTCCTTGGAATTTTCCCTTAAGAAGTAGGTAGTGACCTTCCTTGTCTCTTTTGATAAGTCTTGGTTTGAAGTTTATTTTTTCTGAAAAAAAACAGTTCTTTTTATCCAAGCTTCTGGTTGCAGGAAGTGAATGATCAAAAAACTGAAAGCTTTCACAGTGAAATCAGGAAAAAAATGAGGATGTCTTCTATCATCACTTCTATCAATATAGTTCTGGAAACATTAGCTGATGCAATTAGACAAGAGAAACAAATAAAATGAATAAAGATAGGAAAAGAAAAAGCTAAACTATCATTGTTTGCAGATGACATGGTACTCTACATAGAAGACTCCACCAAAAGGTTTTTAGATTTAATAATTAAATTCAGTCATGTAGCTGGATACTAAACAGCATTCAGAAATCAATAGCTTCCCTGTACACAAATAACAAACTCACTGAGATAAATTAGGGAAGCCATGCTTTTTACATAGCATTGGGAAAAAAGCAATAGTTAGGAATCAATCTAACAAAGGAAAAAGAAAGGTCTCTACATTGAAAACTATAAGGATTTCAGAAAATGGATGTTCCTCGCTGGTGGGTAGGGACAGGCAACATAGTAAAAATGGCCATACTCCCAAAATTGATACACAGATTTCGTGCAATCCCAGTCAAAGTACCAACAGCATACCCCACAGAACTGGAAAACACATTCCTAAAATTCATTTGCAACCAGAAGAGACCTAGAATAGCAACAATAACTCTGGGAAATAAAGGGAGGAAAAAGGACACTACAATTTCTGGCTTTAAATTATACTACTGAGCTATTGTGATAAAAACAGCATGATATTGCCCCCAACAAAATCCAAGAATCAGTGGAACAAAATAAAAGATGCAGAAACAACTTCAAATATACTCAGGCACCTTGTTTTTGCCAAACGGGCAGTACCTTCACTGGAAGAAAGATGGCCTTTTAATAGATGGTGCTGAGGCCAGGGAGTTAGCTCAGTGGTTCCGGCGCCTGTCTTGCAAGCACAAGGACCCAAGTTCAATCCCTGGTAATCACATACCATACTGGGCATGGAGACTCACCCCAGCAGCAACCAGTACCACATACCACAGTGCCGGGCGTGGTGGCTCACGCCTGTAATCCCAGCACTCAGGAGGCAGAGGCAGGAGGATTGCTGAGATGTGAGTTTGAGACTGAGCTCAGGGCCAGCCTGAACCACAAAGCGAGACCCTGTCTCAAAAAACCTAAAAAAAATAAAAAATAGATAGTGCTGAAAAAATTGCCTATCCACATGCCGAAAATTAAATCTAGATCCATGTCTGTCACTATGCACTAAACTAAAAAAAAAATGGATCAAAAATCTAAATATTTTTTAAAAGATTAAGTCTGCTGGAGGAGAGAATAGATGTAACCTTTGCAGACATAGGTGTAAGCAAAGACTTTATGAACAAAATTCTGATCACATGGGAAATATTACAAGGAATCAACAACTGGGGCCTTATCTTATTTTTTTTTTTTAGGTTTTTTGAGACAGGGTCTCGCTTTTGTGGTTCAGGCTGGCCCTGAGCTCAGCCTCAAACTCACATCACAATCCTCCTGCCTCTGCCTCCCGAGTGCTGGGATTACAGGCGTGAGCCACCACGCCCGGCACTGTGGTATGTGGTACTGGTTGCTGCTGGGTGTGGGATCTCCACACCCAGTATTGTTATGTGGTTACCGGGGAATTGAACCCGGGCCCTTGCGCTTGCAAGACAGGCGCCGGAACCACTGAGCTAACTCCCCGGCCCCGAGATTATTTTTATTTTTGTTTTGTTTTGAGACAAGGTCTCCTTTAATTACTATATAGCCTGGGGTGGCCTCAAACTCTCAGGAATTCCCCAGCCTCAGCCTCCCAAGCATTAGGAGTGCAAATGTGCTCCATCACTTTTGGCAATAATGGTTATTTTGAATTCTGTGGCATGACAATGATACAATTCCGTTGCATTGGTGTTAGTTTTTGGAGATTTATCTTGTACTGTACTTTCTTTGGTTCACCTTTCTTGATCCTTTTCCTTAACTCTGTGTTGCTCTCTGTGCATCTAAAGAAAGAGTCACATCTCCCAGACTTCACAAAGTGGCCCAGTACTGGAAAAGTTCCTCACACATCAGCACAGCAAGGACCCTGAGGCCTCTCCAATCTCTGCTGTAGTCCAGACTGCTGGGTCGTGTCAACGCTCTAAGAAGCCATTACCTTGGGTAGCCCGAATGAAAGTCAGAATGTCACACCCATGATTGACCCCTTCGCTCCTGCAGGACAGTCTAGATGCTCAGGGCTGCTTCTGATTATATGGTCTGTGCGGAGGACAAGAAGGGTGGCAAGAAGATATCCCTAGGTTTTCTGTCAGCTTCTGTGTGGCTGGTTTTGTGCTTGCCCAGGATGCCAGAGCCTCTCGACTGCTGGATTTATCATCAGTGAAATCTATGCCTTTATTTGTGTTGAACTGGTGCATCTGGGAGGGGAGGAGGGCTCGGCTCTGGCTACTCCACTGTCTTTCACATCTCACCTGTCTGATTGATCTTAGTATAGTGACTTGTAAACATAGTGTCAGCTCTGGATTTGAAGTCTGGTTTTGCCACAAACTTGCTATAAGACAACAGGCAAATGAAATCTGTGAGCACCAGTTTCCTCACCCCAGAGCAGTGCTTCTAAGAGGAACTGTCTCATGTGATTCTGTGGTCCTGATGGCAAACAGAAATTTACCTCAGGACTTGACACATACTGAGCACCTCAACCAGGCTGCCTACCCTGACTACCGAGAATAATTACCTGAAAAAGTTTCGGTTTTGTGTGGTAAAAGATACAAAACATTAAGCTTACCATTTTATCATTTTTAAGTGGAATTGAGTACCTTGACAATATTGTGCCACCATCACCACTATCCACCTTCAGAGATTTCTCATTATCTCAAACAAATATTGTTTTCCTTAAACAGCAAACCACATCTAGAGTTTCCAAGTCTGGGCCCACCACAGCTTCACTTAT
>PVIR01000042.1:114602-155948 GCA_004026965.1 Petromus typicus
TTTGTGGTTCAGGCTGGCCCTGAGCTCAGCCTCAAACTCACATCACAATCCTCCTGCCTCTGCCTCCCGAGTGCTGGGATTACAGGCGTGAGCCACCACGCCCGGCACTGTGGTATGTGGTACTGGTTGCTGCTGGGTGTGGGATCTCCACACCCAGTATTGTTATGTGGTTACCGGGGAATCGAACCCGGGCCCTTGCACTTGCAAGACAGGCGCCGGAACCACTGAGCTAACTCCCCGGCCCGCCTTATCTTATTAAAAAGCTTTTGCACAACAAAATAAATTACCAACAAAGCGAGACAAGCAATGGGGTAGGAAAAAATTTTGTCAGCTGCTCCTCAGACAAAAGATTGATATCTAGAATATAGAAAGAAAAAAATCAGATGAAGTAAAGCTGGCAAATAAATATATGAAAAAATGTTCAAGATAACTGATCATTCAAAAGCTACAAATTAAAGCAACACTGAGATTTTATCTCGCTCCAGAAAGAATGGCTGTTATCAAGATATCAACCAATAACAAGTGCTGATGGGATTGTGGGTAAAAAGGAACCCTTCTTCACTGTTGGTGGGAATGCAGACCAGTGGTGTAGCTAGGAGTAGCAGAAGCCACATGGGGGAGTAGATATTCTGTCAGAGTTCATGATGGCATTGGATGCTTTCTTTTGTGTGTAGATGTGGGGCTTTTTTCCAGCATCATCATTGCTGTCATTGTCGATGTTGTTCTGGCACTGGGGTTGGAACCCAGGGCCTTCACACTGAGCTACATCCCCAGCTCTTTTAAAAATGTCTTATGTTGAGACAAGGTTTCAGCCACTAAGTTACCATGGCTGAACGGGAGTTTGTGAACCTACTGCCTCAGCCTCCCAGAGTACTTCCTGTTCACTGCAGCTTTCAGCAAGTGCAGAGAGGGACTCTGCTCTCGCTGCCCACACTCTGCCCAGGTTTGAGCCTGCTGCTCCTTCCCACGTGTTAGGGATATTCTCCTTCCTCTCCTGCTTGTACCTGGTGTTTTCTCAGCCTCCACTAACCTTCTTGCTCACAATTCTCTCTGAGCACAAGCTCTGGGGCCCAGATGGAGAAGCCATGTGTTAGAAAACGGCTCTTACTCATGCTGGTAAGAGGGGAACATTGTCTCCTTGACCTGTGGTTTCACATCTTGGTTGACTCTGAAATCTCATCACAATGAAGCTATAGCAAGAGGACAATTACTTCGCCTTCCATTGATTAGGTTCCAAAATGAAAATGATGCTGTGCTGCACACAAACATGGTCTCTGTCAACACACACTGCACTTCTGTTCTCTTCCCACTCTCTCTCCCGGCATGTGTGCGCCCTTGGCGCTGAGGGGCAGGGCCTCCAGAGCACTCACACCTGACCTAGAAGAGAGCTGGTGTATTGTTCCACTTTGTCTATGTGAATACAGCACACAGGTCTACTTTGGCTCACGATTCAGAGATTTCAGTCCATGGCTACCAGCTCCAAGAAAGGCACATCATGGTGAGAGGGGCTTGGAGTGAAGCGACTCACTTCACAGCATCTGGAAAGCGCAGCACAGGGACACCCCTCCAGCAAGAGACACCCCTCGAAAGGACCACAGCAGCCTCTCCTCCAAGGCTCTGTCTCATCGCAGTGTATTCAGCTCTGAACACCAGCCAGTTTCTCTGCTGGTGGCTGTAGGGCCCCCTCATCCAGTCAAGCAGATGATGCCATCCCAGCATCCGGGCTGCCCCTTCCCCCTGTGCTTCGAGGAGGCTCAGGATGCCGGGTGAGGGGCAGGATGAAAGGAACCAAACCAGGCTGCTTGGAGCCCCAGACATTTTCCTCTTGGATTGATCTTTCTGTATCTTTTTGTCTCCTTTTACGTCTTTCAAATCATTTTATTGTGGTATAATTGACACGCAAGAAAGTGCACTTGTGTAAAACATACAGCTGATGAATCTTGACAAATAAAACACCCGTGAAACCAGGCTACAGCCAAAAGACTGAGCAGACACCCACCCTGAGAGCTCCAGGCCCCCTTGCCATCCTTCCCTGGCCCAAGTCATGCTGGCCTGCTTCCTGTCATCACAGATCAGTTTGCAGTTTCTGGAACTTTATAGATATGGAATTATACAGCCCATAGTTTTATTTTTAATGTATTCAGATATAATTTACATTCAATGAAATAAAAAAAAATATTTTAAGTACATGTAGGCATTAGGGTTCTCAAGAGATAGAAGATGTGTGTGTGTGTGTGTGTGTGTGTGTGTGTGTGTGGGACTGGCACGTCTGAAACAAGTAAAGGTCTGGCAGGCTGGAGACTCATGCAGGAGTTGGTAGCAGTTGTGAGCCAGTTTCTGCTTCTCCTAGAACTTCAGTCTGTGCTCTTAAGACCTTCCACTGATGGAATGAAGCTCATGACGCCGCCCAGCGCAGCCCCTTCACTCAAAGCAGCTGACCATGACATTCGCCACATCTAATAAATGCTTGCAAAGTGACACCCAGGCTGGTGTTGAGGCAAGTCACTGCAACACAGCCTGGCAATGCTAATGTGCAAAAGGAACCACACCCCATACAACTCAACAGCACTGGTCTGTTGTGGCACTGTCACCATCATCTAGTTTTGTTTTCTGTGTTTTTGTTGTAGTTGTTGTTGTTGTTGTTTGAGGCAAGGTCTCATTTTGTAGTTCAGGCTGGCCCTGAGCTCACTATGCAGTCCAGGCGAGCCTTGAATTCACAGCAATCCTCCTGCCTCTGCCTCCCAACTGCTGGGATTACAGACATGAATCACCATGCCCAGCACGGTGATAATGTGGTACTGATTGCTGATGAGTGTGACAATGACTGGCACCGTTGTATTGAACCCAAGCCCTTGCACTTGCAAGGCAGGCACCAGAACCACTAAGCTAAATCTCCAGTCCACCACCATCTATTTTTGGAAGAGTCTGATGTCCCAAATCCTGCAACACTTTCTCCCTCGGATTTATCTTTCTCACTCACTTTTCTGCCCCTGGGGTCAGCAAGGCTGATGATAGTCTCATTCTTCAACTTTTCCAACCTTAACAAATTTCAGCCAGGCTTTTCCTGAATCATCCACGGAGATGAAAAAGAGCCACTCTCTCCCAAGGTCCAATTCCTCTATTCACATTTGCAGACACTGAGCTTAGTCGGTAAGTATTGAGTCCTGCTATGTTTTCGCTGCGCTCCTGTCATTTCCACCCCAGTCCTGCTGGTAAGGCGGTGCCTGCCTCGCCTCCAGCAGGCCAACAGCTGATAACCAACTCGGTTAAGTTCCGCCAGCAGTGGTGATTATGACGGCTCTGACGTGGCTTGAGTGTGTATCCTGGATGCCCTGGAGCTCGGTTCCCAGGGGCAGTCTCCAGAGGAGACAAGATCTTTAAGAGGTGGGGCCGAGAGTGAGAGGACTAAGGCACAGCCAGAGTCACCCTCAAAAGCAACTAATATAGTTCTCATAAGACACTGATGAGTTTCCACAAGAATTAGTTGTAAGAAGAGCAAAACAGCAAGATGGTTCCCGAGTTTTTCCAGCTTCCTGCCCCACGGGGTCATCTCCTACCACACAGGGCCACCCCGGGGTGGAAATGCCTGATCTTGGAATTTTAGCCTCCCAAATCATTAGGCAAATAAACCCTTTTCTCTATAAAGTCCCCCAGCCTCAGATCCTTGGAGACAGCAACGGAAAACCGACAACTCCAAGATTCTAAGCATTTCCAGTGCCCCGCCCCCACTCGGGACGTCACTTGGCACTACGTCCTTTCGAGAGCCGGACACAGGATCTTGTGTGCAGAGCGAGCCTTGCTGTGGAGAAGCGAGCGTGGCTGAGTACTGGGAGCTCCGCACGGAGTGAGAGTCACAGGCAAGTCCACCTGGCATTTGTACTTGTGCCCAAGACTACGCAGCACAAAAAAGCACGTGGATTTGGGCCATTATCTTTGTTACCATCCCTGAAATCCTTGGTTAGAAAAATAGGTTAGAGCACTAAGGAAAGCCCCCTGCCCAGACTTATTCCCTCTCTTGTTTCTTCTGCCAACACAGCCTTCCAATCAGCAGCAAGCAGCCCGAGCTTCCGTGAGGGACCCGGAGCGTTTTGCCTAAGGCTCCTCATCGCCTTTGCTCCTTCCACACCTCCTCCAGCTGCTCCCTCTGCCACGCTGATGAATGTCAAGGTGAGGCACCGCGTTCCGCTGTCACTTCCCGGGTGTGGGTACCATCAATCATGTCTCCTGAGCTCCCACAAAGGAGCAGCCTCCACCTTCCTCCTCACATTAAAAATGTCCTCCAGGATGGAATCTGGGGCTGCTTCCTGTTTCTCTTTGACTTCTCCTTCCTGTGCTACCCTCCTCTGAGAGTTTCCTGAATAGAACTTTTCTTCAGCATATTGCCTGGTTCTGTGCCAGCCTGGACAACCCTGCTAGGACTCCCTTCTGCTTTTTGTCTGAAGATCAAATATATATATATATATACTGTGTTCTCTCTTAATTTTCTCTCCCATTTCCTAGTATTCTTACTTTTTAAAAAATACCAAAAACAGGGTCGGGGATTTAGCTCACTGGTTCCGGCACCTGTCTTGCAAGCGCAAGGACCCGGGTTCGATCCGCAGTAACCACATACAATTCTGGGCATGGAGACTCACGCCCAGCATCAACCAGTACCACATACCACAGTGCCGGGCGTGGTGCCTCACGCCTGTAATCCCAGCATTCGGGAGGCAGAGGCAGGAGGATTGCTGTGATGTGAGTTGGAGGCTGAGCTCGGGGCCAGCCTGAACTACCAAGCGAGACCCTGTCTCAAAACAAACAAACAAACAAACAAACCAACAAGCAGAAACAAAAAGTGGAAAATAGTATGGGAATGGTCCATGGAAATTCAAACAAGTTTATAAAACAGGAGCCAGGGACAATGAACATAGGAGGAAAAGTTAGCTTGACGGGCTTTGGATAATTTCATCCACTGTGGATACACCCACCTTGCTATGCCTGAAGCATATGAGGGCCAGTTTTTAAAGAGGCTTATGGTAAACAAGGAAATGGGGTTTTCCTTTGTTGGTTTGTTTGTTTTCCTGAAAAGTTTCCCAGAAGAGCCTGTGGACTTCTATGCTCACCTCCTACATGTTCAGTGAATTCAGGGAAGAGCTGTGTTCCTGATCTTCAGAAGATTGTGTGATGGTGACTTGTAGCTTTATGCCATAGAAATTTATATTCCTTGAATTTTCCAGGACAGCTCCAATTTTAGACATTCTTAGATTTCTCAAGTTATAAGTTCTGATTGTTGGCCTACAAAATATGGTCACCCTGGTTACAGGTGAGCCTGAACTATGCAAGGTTATTGCAGAACTCATTTTTCTTGGATGGTGTCAAATATGACTGAGTTGTACCAAACAGCACACCACACGAGTCACATTACTGAGAAGATACTGTGCAGTTACCAGGTGGTTCTGCTAATAATTAGAAACACATTTCTATATTTCATAAGACCAAGGAAAGGAAAACATCACCAGGAAAATGTTACATGTGGGGACAATTATTCAAAGGCCCTTGGCTGGGATTTGTGGATATGAACATAATTCAGAGGCAAAAATGAAATACCAGAATAATACATGGAGATTTCTCTTATTGAAGCAGAATTACAGAATACAGGAATTAATATTCAGCCAAGTGTTCATTATTCAAAGAAGGATGACTCAATCTGTAGATGACCAAGTCTTCCCCTCCCTTTTCTCATTCCCACATTCCAGTGCTGTTCAAGTTGGAGAAATATACTTGGAAGTTGAAAATTTAGAATTTAGTAAGAAAAAAATCCTTAAAAGGCCTCAATGTTTCTTCAAATGTTCATTAATGCTGTATTTAAAAACTGCAAAAAACTAAAATTTAAGGTTAAATTTTCATGTTTTTATATATGCTTCTTTTGATCAAAGTAATTCACAAAGTAAAAGTAAAACCACAAAAGCAGGATATTCAGCATTAGTTGTAGTTGCAGTTGTAGTTGTATTTCTTCATGCTGTTTTGGAGCTTCCCAGTGTGACCAGTGGGGGAGGGGGGCTGAGCACTGAGCTCGGGTGGAGGTCTATGACTGCTCCTCAGTACCTCACATCCTGGCTCAAGGACTTCCGAGCCCTAGCTCCAGGAGCTCTGCTTTTATCTACGTGCATTTGATTGCCTGCTTGCATTTCTGAATCCCAAGATTTAGCAGGGCAAGAAGACAGTATGAAACCAAACTGAATCAGACACCCTTCTTGTCTGTTAAAAGTGGCTGCTAAAGGGAATTTAGGGGTATCTGTAGATTTCTGTTTGATAAACACGGGGTCTCCATCCACTGTTTCTCATGGCCATGGATAAGAAGGGCTTATGACCCGGGCGGAATGCTTACCTGCTGCGGATACTGGCTGTGTCGCGTCATGGCAGGCAGGCAGGCAGGCAGGCCCTTTCTCAGAGCCACCCGCGCTAACTCGCCGATGACAGGAACACGTCTATTAGCACTGCCTCACCTTGTAAGTGGATCCACTTGAAAGAGCAGCCAGCGCGTGTATTGTGATGTAAATGATGCTGTTCCACATCGGCACAAACACCGACTAATTAATCAACCTCCTTTCAGTGCTGCCAGGGAGGAAAGAGTGACGGGTGCCTTTCCAAACAAACACATGGTAATTTTTATCCCGGGCTGAGGGAGAAGAAACCAAAACATACAGAGCTCAATACTTGCAGTGTCTGCCACTTGGACACTCATTATCTTTATTTAAACCACATACTGTGTTGCCAGAAAAAGAATCTTGGCGTGAAGTTCTCCTTATCCCCATTTTCACACATGGGGAAACTAAAGCTGGTGAAGATAATTTTCTGATATTCATCCAGTTCTAATGGGAGATGGAGATAGATTAGAACTCAGGTCTATTGGCTACACCCACTCACTCCACAGTACAAAGAACTGAAGTTCACCATTTCTACTGTATGAGTCACTACTGTTGGCAAAAGCATCATTAATATTTAATGACTGCAGTATTTCTCATTTGTGTATTTATTTATTCTCCTTTCTTATGCATAGTTCTCTGCAAGCATTATCCTCTTGCTCAGTTTAGAAATGGAGGATATTTGGGTTTGATATTAGAAGCCATTTTTCTCTCATCCCTGTCCTCTTTAAAGCTATTTTTTATGGGTTCAAACTTTTGGACTCGCAGAAATCTGAAATTGAAAACAATGCTTGCTCTGTCCTCAAAAGTCAGAGCCCTGATGCACCAGATGTTCTAGTCTGTGATAAAAACATTCTTATTAACTTTTAATGGAAGAAAACATGGACTGCTGTTATGATACATCCTTTAGTCTTTTTTACAATCATTTGCAAAGAACTCTGGAACCGTGGCTTTTCCTGTACCACTCCCTGCCGATCACAGAGCAGAACAGAGAACTAGTCCCTGGGCAGAGACTGTCACAGGATCAGAGGGCACCACTGGCAAAGGATGGTCCCACTGCTGTTCACTCTTCTGTCTGCAGACCACGTGGGGCAGTGCGGACTGCTGTTCTTCTTAGCACGTGTTGACCAGGCAGCTGTGGCCCTGGAGAAGAAGCCTCTAATCAACTCAAGTGCAAGACCAGCCGCTGAAGTTCTTCTTAGAAGCTGGACCAGAAACTCCAGGTTCTGTCGCTACTCTGCCCTCCCACTGACAAGTGGGGATGCTGAGATTCAAACTCTAGTCTGTAGGATGCCAGACACACATGTTGAACCTGTTGCTATTAAATGTGCTGAGCCTTCATCACATGCAGGAATTTTACATGCTCACTCAGTTGTTCAGTTTTTAGGCAGAGCCTGCTCGTGCCAAGTACGATTCTTATATAACAGTGAACATAGCACAGTGTTCCAACCTCATTATGACTCATCTTCACTGAGTTTGTTTTCTAAGGCACATATATTTTTGTTGTTTAATCCTAATGACTGTGTCTGTCTGTAGTTATTTTATGTGCATTTGTTTAGCATTTGAGAATTCTAAGACTTAACGCAGTAATTCATTCAAGATTATGTAGCTAAAGATGATAGGTCTTGAATTTAGACCCACATCTCTGAATCCTAGCTATTTCCATTTTATCACACTGACTTCTGTTCATAAGATTCATTTAAGAAACAATGATTTGTTGTTCAAAGTGGAATCTGGTTGCGGGAGTTGTCAAAATTCTGCCAGTGGTGTGATGGCTCATGTGCCATTGGATGGATTTCCAGGAGTTAGTTCCAATAATCCTTGTTTATACCAAATGTCAGCAGGACAATCACTTTTATTTGTTATTTTAGAAATGATTTGTATCTTGTTGTTTATATTAGATAAAATCCAGTAGAGAAAGTAAATGTAGCTACTGAGCTAGTGGTCAAAGGCGAGCTGTCAGTCCAAAAGTGAGCTGGCTCATGGCGACAGAGCTCCAGGGACTTGTAGTACTACACAGCCCTCTCTTTTCTTGAACATGGCATGAAGATAGCAGACAAAAATACTATTATAACAACTTTTCCATAATTCCTTCCTGAAATCACTCACCAAAAGGGGGTGGTCATGAGAAAGCGAGGTTTGAATTTCATTGTTGATGACACTCAGAAAATGAGTCACTGAAAGCCAACTTTCAGAGCAGGGTGGTGGTGCAGGGGGAGGCAAACAGGAAGTGGAAGGCCTGCGGATGAGTCAGCGTTTATTACAGTCAGACGTGACAAAGAGCTTGCACAGGACACAACACTTGAATCAGAGGAATAGTATCAAAATAGATGAGGGCCAGGGAGTTAGCTCAGTGGTTCCGGCGCCTGTCTTGCAAGTGCAAGGACCCGGGTTCGATTCCCCAGTAACCACATACCATACTGGGCGTGGAGACCCACACCCAGCAGCAACCAGTACCACATACCACAGTGCCAGGTATGGTGGCTCACGCCTGTAATCCCAGCACTCGGGAGGCAGAGGCAGGAGGATTGCTGTGATGTGAGTTTGAGGCTGAGCTCAGGGCCAGCCTGAACCACAAAGTGAGACCCTGTCTCAAAAAAACCTAAAAAAAAAAAGATGAAAATATACTGCGAGGGGGAAGGAAAGAGAAAAGCAAAATAAATGATAGATGACAAATACCACAGGAAACTGATACGAATGATGGGGACTGAGATACACCTAGGGTCTTGGGCAAGACAGAGAAGAATGAAGAAACAGAAAATAGATGTCAGTGTTAATGACAGAGAAGTGTTCAGTAGGAAGACTTGAACCTACACATTGAAGAGGAAGGTGCATCGTGGAGTGGGGGAGGCAGTGACAGGACATCAGCACTGACAGATATTCTGGTGACATCACTGGGCTGTGGACAGAAGGAAGGACTCCCTTGGGGGGGCAGACAAAATACCGCATCACTCACAAGCAGAGTGATCACGGGCAGTCCCAGCTCGCATGTTTTCCTAGCTCGGTGACTTATGATACTCCCGCTCAGGCTCAGCACTGGCCCGTTCACACAGTCAGTCAGCATTGCCTTTCTTCTACAAAAGGAATGAGAAAGATCAGGATGGCTCCAAACACCTCCGTGATGACACAAACACCAAAAGATGGAGAAACCAAAGAAAATGAAACAACAAAATTGAGGCGTTTTCAAATAAAATGCAACCTCAGGAACTTTATACTCAACCAAATGATTACTCATGTAGAAACAGAGCAGTCTTAAAAAAAAAAAAAAAGACGAATAAACCAATGAGTATAATTCTCCTTAGTCATACGGGAATAAACTCATGAAAATGATTTTCAGTTAACCAAGAAAAGAAAGATATTGTAAGAAGTATGTCCCAGGTTAAAACCATTACCACTTTTGTTACCCCTAATATGATCCCCTTTTCATTCTTTGTTTCAGTTCATGATATCACAAAATCCAACTCTCTAGCAAATTAGGGCATTTCCACTGCCTGTTTCCATATCTGACGAGACACAAAGTCTATCAGAGTGCAGAGACATGTCACGGCTTCCTCCCTTTACCGTCTCCAATTCCCAGACTTGGCTCTGGATTTTTGTCACCATCTCCTAAAATATATAACAATGTCCCCTTTCTGCTTCCTGTCCCCTGCGGCATAGTCCTACAAGGGAATCTGCACTCTTACCTGGGAGCCGGTACTGGGGTCCTTGTCTGCACTTAGATCTCAGAGTTCCAGATCCCATTTAGAGTCAATCTGAACCTCCTGCAGCTGGTTCTATGCATCACAAGCTCTCTGAGATTCAAATGTATTTTTACAAGTTAAATGTCTAACTAGGACCAAGAATGGGGTATACTTCTTCCTAACAGCTCCAGATTCGGCTTCTGGAATTCTCAGTGAGAGAATCCACACGGGGTAAGGTCCAAGGACAGTGGGTTGCCAGCCAGCAGCCTCTTCTTCCCACCTCCTCCCACTGTAGCTTCCTGTTTGATAAGCAGCCAGCATGTCACATTATGGGCATACTTCGGAACCTTTTTGACGAGTTGACTGACAAGATAGTCTCTACAAAATCATTCTCCAAAAGCACTTTCCCAAATACCAACAGAGAGTGGCCCCAGGGGTCAGCACGGAACCATTCATTCACTCCTTTGAGCACTTGTGAGAACAGAGGCCTGGGCTCTAAACCTCGCATCTGCGCAGACTGGACACTGTGCAGTCCCCACACTCAGGAGCCTTGGGGACACTGAGTTCGGTTACAGGGAAAGCTGGCGGTGCTTGCAACGCTGAGCACTGTTAGCAAAGGCCTCCCTGAGAAGACAACACCTAAACCCAGCCTGACGGATGAGAGACACCAGCCTTACAAAGATACAGGGAAAGAACAGCTCATTTTTCTCAAGAAAAGCAAGAGCCCAGCAGCGATCTCAGTTTCCTACTTAGAAACAGCTTCTCATCTACTTGCCTACGGAAAGCAGTTTATGTAGTCAGTCCTCAATATGTCTTGTGAATTTCCCTTGCTATGTCTTTGCTGGTGTTGTCCTTCCCATCGAGAGCACTCACTACCATTCTCTGCTACAAAATATGGGGGATGCTTCCCAGGGAGACTTCGCTGACCACTGCTGGCTCCAGCCCTTCTGTCACTGCATGAGCTCCCTGTTCCCTTTGTGGCTGGCTCCTTTCCTGTGACTGGACATTAGGAATCAAGTCTTTGTGTCCCACTTCTAATTCACCAATGTCCAGCAAGCAGTTTCAACTTGCAGATCCCAGGTATCTAACACTGAACAGAGCAAACAGGGGCTCTGACTTTTGCAGGGTTTATGGATACATACAAACAGAAAACCAAGAAGTCACACTTAGTCTCTCCTTCAGGTGTGTTTTCCAGGTTGGCAACAGCTGACGTAATTTTCCTCAAGCAAAGGAAAAAACATACACTGGAAGTTATAAGTAAGTCCCCAGAGTTAAGGATAAATCTCAAACTAAGTTTCTATTTAAAAAAACAGTCGGTTTTTACAGTACAAAAATTTTATTTTTTGTTAGGATAATTTAAAGTTTAAAACTGAAGTAGACATTATTCATTTTACAAACAAGATATTCTTTCATAAGTAAGACCATTAAAAACAGTAAACAAAAAAGCTGTCTTTACAAAAAGCTCTGTGCATAGCAACTTTATACCATATATAACTGACAAAGCGAAACAATAAAGTGAAACTGTACAGTTTGAAAATGAGGCCATACTGTACAAAAGGTAGAGAAGATAATGGTTCTTAAACCATGCATATTGAAATGTGCAAAGAAAAACTGGGAAGAATTTCAATGCTATAATAAAAAATGAGATAAGTCATTGAGTAAGTTGTTATTTAAATGAAAAATCTTACACAGCTCCTCTTACAAAGATAGGATAAAATTTCATAGTTACTTACAGAAATACTCGTATTCCGAGTGGCATAAAAATAACCTGGGACTGGGATAATTCAATAGCAATGATTAAAGAGGACAGAGTAGCTTTTGCTTTTAATTTATTAGTACACTAAGAATAATCCTTACACACATTTGTACAGTTAAATAGATCTGTTTCTGCCAAGATTCTAGCTGAATGGCCAAGGATGTCTGGCATTTAGTTACACACACTTTTAGGTGTAAAGCTACCAACAAATTCTACAATCATTTTGAAGACAGTACTGCACTCATCTTCATGCAAGAGCAAAATTCACAGGTTCTAAAAGCAATGCTACTTTAAAAAAAAAAAAGAAAGAAACATTTCCTTCTGTTGGATTGGCTCAAATCCAGGTCTAGACACGCTTAGCTGAGTTCTGCCTTCACTTCGGGACGCTTATGTTCGTACTCCACACGTTCTTCCCCGTCTGTGGAATTGTTCACTGGGGAAATTTTGCTTGTGTGCTTCTGTGTGTTTTGCTGTTGTAAGCCCTGACTATGAGGGACTGTCTACAGTAGTTCAAAGCATGCCAGATTTCCAAAACCTTGGATTTTCATGTGCATACAAAAAAAAAAAAAAAAATGTTGATCACACTGGGTGGTTCCAGAGTGAACTGGTGGCAAAGAAGACCGCTGGGGTTGAGCTGAGGTGGGCACCAGTGAGGCAGAGAAGGGCATCTCAAGTCAGCTCCAATGCGCTGCAGAAGTCTTCCCACGAGGGCTGCATCAGTTCCTCACTTGAGAACCCAACCAAGAACCCCAAACTCAGTCCTTTCTTCTATCTTACCCTGGTTTCAATGGGCCAACAAGAATGCTCAACTGGGAAGAAGCGGCATCCTGTTGGTAGTCTAAGTGAGTCTGGGTGCATCTCTGGGGCCCACAGGCTCACAGGAGTCAGCCACGGAGAGCAGCTACTGCAGAGTCCTCCTGAGAGCCCAGTCACAGGGCGAGAGGAGCCCATCAGAGCACAGTACCTGCACTGTTGGGAGGGCAGGGACCCTGATCTCTGAGTCTCTGCCAGGCCTTTCAGTATCCATGTCTCTGAACTTCAGGAGAGGGACATAGGGATTTTAATTTTGCTCTTCCGTGTCCCATCCCACTTTTGCTCAGAAACACTGTCAAGTGGGATGCATAGGTTTTTAAAAGTGAATTTAAGAACAAAAAAAGAGGTAATCTACAGAGAAAGTAAAGCATTTGAATATTCTAACATTGACCTTAAGAGTCCGAGGAAGAGTTCACTTCTCCACACTTTCTTTCTGAAGTTCTATGTGTTTTAGGCCCTGATGCTGAGCCAGTTAACCAAAAGAGGAAGGGGTAAGTGGTTCTGGCAAGGAAGAATTCCGAAGGAGCCTTTGGTTAGCAAAGCCACACGACTTCTGTGCTTCCCACAGGTGAGACACTCCTTTCCTCGGGATACTCAAAGCTGGGAACATGCTAAAACATGGGAATTCTCTGCCTTGCTCAGGGAACAATGTTGAAAGCAGTCACGGATTTTTTTAAAAAGGAAACTATTCACAAAGAGTGGACACCAAAGGGATGTGAGGACCACCGAGAAGACAGAGCTGGAAGGTAAGTGATGGGTGTGAGGACGTGTGTATGTGTACGTACGTACTTGTGTCTTATTTTTATGTAGTGTGTGGTATTGTAGGAAATCTACATAAATTACATGTTCTCTCTCATGGGTCAATAAAATGATAGAAAAAGAGGGGGGTGATGACAAGGGATAAGAGTCTAGTAAGTAACTGTAGCAATAATCACACACCTTTAAAACTTGTTCCTACATGTTTGCGTCATTTTCATTTTACATCAGGAAGAGAAATTCCTCTCTCTTCCAAAAAAAAAAGTTCTTAATTTCTACTTCTACTTACAATAAGTTACACGTTTATTTATTTAAATAATTGTAAAACATTTTTAAAATTTTTCCCTTTTTGTTTGTTTTTTTTTTTTTAAAGAGATTAAACTATAGGTCAACACACATACAACATTTCATCATTCAGTTCAGGTCTCATTGTAAGAAAGTCTTCCATGCTGGTACCCTGTTTTGTTCAATTTTTTTTTTGTGAATAAACTAAATCGGTATCTGAAAGGCTTCATAGAAAATAGAAACTTTCAACTTTTTTCCTACAAAGAAAAACAAATAGTATCCAAAATATTAAGCATGAATTGTTTGCCAATTTTTTTTCTTAAATATTTTACAAACATAGGAAGGTGGTTTTCACAATGTTCATAACAAAGAGTCACATTTCTGCTCTTAGCACTGACCACGTCAATGACAACTTCGGTCCTTGTTCCCAAGAGGGTCAGTTTGTGTTGCTGCCATCCGAGCTACAGGGGAAATGTAAGACCAAACAAGATGGCGGCTCCTGGCATTCCTCAAAATGTTTGTCATGTCCGCTCAGGGCACAACTCTTCCCCAAAGAGCTCAGAGTGCTTTTCCTCATTATTGGTCCATCAGAATAAGTAGTTTGTGCTATGAGAAAGCAGTTTCTCCTCCTCTTTACATTGGGGGTACAACAAGTCCGGTCATGGCTGCAAGGAAAGAGTCGTAGAGAAATGAGATTTGGAGATTTTTTACATTAAAGACTATAGAGGAGGGAGGGAAAGGGTCAGAAATGATGGAATCTGGTCCAATCCTGGGAGATGAGGGTATCACAGCTGATAAGTACACGAATTTCCTCCAGGTTTGGCAACAGACAGAAACCATTGAGACCTTAGGGAATCACCGAAATACAACCAAAGTTCGTTCAAGTTGTGCCCAAGAAACCAAGAGTCATCTGGTTTTCTGTTGTTGTTTTACATTAATGAGTTTATAAATGAAATGATAGATGAAAACATGTACACTGAAGTGCAATATACATATGCCATATTTTCCTTTTTTTTTTTTTGAGATAGGATCTTGTTTTATTTAGTTCAAGCTGGTCCTAAATTCAGCCTCAAACTCAGCAATCCTCCTGCCTCTGCCTCTGCAGTGCTAGGATTATAGGTGTGAGCCACCATGCCCGGCATTTATATTTTCCATTATTTGACAAAATGACTTCCAGATTATGCTGTTCTAAATCACTTAGAACAAAAAGGGAAATTCCAGGTGCTGAGCCTGTTGACTTACTAAGCATTATGTATCAGAGACCAGCTTTTTGTTTTGTTTTGTTTTTTTATCCATCCTGGGGATTCTTATGTCTGTTCTAATATAAATCTCATTAGCAATCTTGTTCTAGATAGCTCATCTTCCTTTGGTGTCAGTGCTGTGTGACTATCCAGTGTTGAAAGTGGATGCCCTGGGACAAAAGACTGAATTTACTTCCTAAGGTAGAAGTCACCCCAGTCCTCCCTCCTCATGCTCTCTCTAAGGGCAATGCCAACACTTTCCCCTTCTGGGCAAGGAGATGTGTGTGAATCTGCTGGGGCAGAACCAAGCACAAAGTTTTCTCCTGATGGAGGAGACAGAGCTGAGAAGCAAGATGTGGAAGAAGTCACATGTAAAATATATTCCTGGTCTTTGATTTGGCATGCTGAGTTCCCACTCTTCACATTCTTGAGAAATGGCCCAATAGTTTCCTTGCATCCAAACTCCTAACCATATCTAGAATCCAATTATTTGATTTCTCTTACTTGTAGCACATTTAGGGAAGTACAGATAACATAAAAGCATTTTGCTGAGTTGTGCTTACTAAGCTTATAAGCAAATGACCAAAATTCTCCTTCCCCCAACCCACCCATTCTCTCATTCCCGCCTGTTTCTCTGTCTCTGTCTCTGTCTCTCTCTCTCTCTTACACACACACACACACACACACACACACACACACACACACGCCTCCCTCTGCCTTTGCCTTTTTTCCACCACGGCTAGTTCTCTCGGGCAAAATTGTCAGCCGTCTGTTCCCCTACCCATTCAGCCTTTATTGAATGTTTGTGAGATCTGGATTAAGGTCTTACACAGCTAGCACAGCCTTAATTATTTTTGCCTGTATTACTATATATTGAATCGATGTAACTTTTCAATAAAGGCGGTTCAATTCTGGACACTCCCTGATGATTTGGAGATATAGCAACTCCAGTAATTATCCCAGAGTGCAGAAGGGGTTTTTTTTTTTTTTGTTGTTGTTGTTGTTGTTGTTGTTGTTCCTAGAGGGAACTGCAAAATGAATCAGACACGCAGTGTATAATATTATCCGAACAATCTATACTCATCAACTGCAAAGGCCTAATAAATGAGGCAGAAGGTAGGACAAGAAAGGTGGTGTGCAGAGCTCCTGGGGAGTAGAATGCAGACTCATTGGCTCAACCGTTCCTTGTCCACTACATTTCAAACTCCTCAGCGCCTTCCTTTTCCTGAGTCTCAGAGCTACCCCAGGAGCCATCAGGACAGAGCTGCTGGAGGATCGAGTAGTACTGCATGCCGGGAAACAGCAACTTCCCCAGTCCAGTCACATTCTCCCACAGGGCAGGGGGATGGACTGCTGCTAGATGGTGACCTCAACTTTAAATACTTCCCACTGGCATCTGTGTGTGATACATAATACTCACAGTCATCTAGAGGATTGGCACGCACACATACCACTTCTTATTCATTTATACATCCTGTTTACCTCCTCTCTCCCTCCCATCCCAAATCCCCTCCTGTACACAAAGTCTATCTTCTCATTTCCTGTTGTCTGTTTTCATTTTACTCTTTCAATTATAATGTTTTGGTTTTCTCATACACGAGAAACCTTGTGGTATTTAGCCTTCTATGACTGGTTATTTTATTTAGCGTTAAAGTCTCAAAACACATCCATTTTCCTACAAATGAAATTTATCTTTCTTTGTGGCTGAGTAGTATTGTACTGGGGCAGTATATTACCTTGTCTTTATCCATTGACAGGCATAGAAGCCACTTCCAAAATTTAGCTGTTATGCGTTGTGCTGCTATAATCAGGAGTGTGCTGGCACTGCGTGTAGTATTATGTCTAACTCTTTGGGGAGATACCCGGAGACCTTGACTTTTTACTTGCAGAAGCCAGAGCCAATAGATATAAAGCAAATATAAATTAGAGAAAAAGTCAGCATTTTCACTGGTGGAGGAAGATGCTGCAGCACACTTGGATTGTCCAATTCCTTTTCACTTTTGGCAGTTCAGGGGAAAGCAGTGGTCTCCTTTTGGTCCAGGGAGCAGACAGACAGAAGAGAAAGGAAAAGAGGAAGGAGAATAGTCTCGTTGTTACTATCCTTGAAGACAAGACTGTCTGTCACAGCATGGGTCTGGAGTCCCTACTGAGGAGCTCAAGTGACCAGTCACTTGCCTGTAGCCTTGGACAAGCTGCTTAACCAGAAAAGATGCTGACGGTATGACCTAAAAGGGGCTGATGACACAGTCTACTCTGTGCTGTGTGTGCAGTGTGGCTCTTAGTGAGGGCTGCCTAAGACTGTGTCACCTGGCAATGGCGCATAGAAGAGCCCCTCGGCAGCCTGGGACCAGCGGGCCCCTCGGCCTCATTGCCCTTCTCTCTGGCTCTGTGTCTGAGAAGCCGAACCTGCTGGCCCACTGGGCCGTGTGACCCCAGGGTTTGTCCACTGGGTGCCTGTAGACAGTACAGTCGGCATCAGCTTGGTTACCCTCCCCCTCTGCCTCTAAGGAGCTCATCACACTAGACACTGAGCCTTCAGTCACCTGAGCCCCAGCACAGGGACAAGGAAGAGGCAAGTCTGGCCTCTTCCCCGTTGGATCACAGGGAAAACCCTTTCTCACACTCCATTCGTACAGTCAGTTCACAACAGCCCCGAAGGGAGCTGTGGTCTTCCTGTAACAGACCAGGAACCCGAGCTGGCACACAGTCCAGGCAGTGGGAGTGCCCCCAGCTGGCGCGTCTGGAGTGGAGTGCGTGGCACATCCTCAGGACTCTAAGGTGCTCCTGAGATTTGGCTTTGACTTCTAGGCGTATCACTTCGTATGCTTGTCACAGGTTTTTTAAGGCTGCAACCTTAAATTGACAGGGACTTCTCTCTCCTCTCCCTTCCCCTCCTTTTTCTTTGTAAGGTTCAAGAAAGGTTCACCAGGGAAATTTAGAGGAATCATAAGTTTCAAAAGAGGTTTGGGACTTAGCAGTGATTCTTTAAAAATGAAACCAGAGCTCAGAGCGGCGCCTGCGTGTATCGAGCCAGCGCCCTCCAGACATAGCCAAGGACGCGGCTCACGGTCCGTGTCCCAGCCCCAGCATTTGGTGGGTGATGACCAGAAATGGATGAGGCTGAGGGTCCTGTGGAGGCCCCTCTGGTCCTCCCACTGCAGCTGTCCACACAGGGATGCCACTGGGATGGCACTGACTCACTCAGGGACACCAGCGAGCTTGGGCAATAAGCTGGGGCTGGGGGCAGGAGGCCACTGGGGCCTGTGAAAACTCTGTCTGGCCTTGAGAGCTCCCTGGTCAGAACAAACCTCAAGCAGATCTGAGACCAGCAGCTCAGCACCCAAAGTCAGAGTGCACATGAGAGCAGAGGCAGAATGGGAAGGGGGCCCCTTCCTTCCTCCTCCGGTGCTGAGGTGAGGGAAGCCCGGCTCTTGGCCCACTCTTCTCCCTCCTGTTCTGCATGACCCTCACCCTCACGTGTAGAGCAAAGCCACCAGGAACTGGAGGAGCCTCCTGTGCAGGGTGGGGGGTGTTCAGTGAATATTCAGCAGGTATTTTCATTTCTCCCTCTGAAATGCAGCGGCCATGGAGTGAGCTCTCGCCAGCCCCTAGCTTAGTCCTCACTGAGAGTGGGCAGGTGGGGACACTGAGCCACACGCTGCACTTTGTATGACCTAGACCTCTGGATGAAAACCAAAACCCAAAGTGCCACCGAACATACAGATGTTTCCAGCTACCCCTGGCTGGGCGGCATGGAGCCTCCGCTGCTCTGTCTACTCAGAACGAAAGCACTTTTCACGACTTTCTGGCACACCGGGCTTTGACTGTTCCCTTAGGGTTTTGACAGTTTCTTGGTTGAGTCGCTTGACTTTGAGAAGCTGCCACTCTCTCTCAAGGCAGGATGACCCAGGAGCCTAAGGTGCTTCACCAGTCTGTCCTCACCTGAGATGGGAAGGTATCCCTACAGACGTCCCTAAAGGGACCGAGAGGCCGCTACCACCCTGGGCAGCGCAGCCCTTGCAAGGCTCAGCACCCCTGAGCTCTGTGCCCGCAGAGGTGTTGGCCCACAAGGGGTTAACTGCCCTGCCCGTCACGGTTGTTCTCACGCCGGGATGTGAGGAGCGAGGCGCGGCCTGCACAGCGCGGTGGCCCCGGAGCCCTCGGCCTCAGCAGGTTCCAATTTGCTCTCTTGCCTTCGGTTGCCTTCCGTAGATGACGGGATGATTAGATTCTCATGTTCTCATCACATTTGTGTTACGTCACGTCACATCATATTTTAGGACGCTGCTCAAAAGTGGGTTTGACGTGTGATATTAATTTTTGGTCTTGGAAGCAGGACGTCTCCTCCTCTGCCTTTCCCGCCCCTCCCTGACCGGGCACCTGCTCTCAGTCAGGCCAGCGCGGGATCGAACTCTCAGAGCTCAAAGATGGCTCCGGGTGGCTCTTATCCTGTGCGCCCTGCACACAGCGAGACAGCCAGGTAAGAAGAATCAGCTCATGGCCCTGGATGGGCAGCCAGGCACCTGGCAGGGACGGAGCCACAGCACTGAGGACACGTGGCTGCACGCCTCTGTGCGGCTCTCCCGCAGGGAATGCCGGGATCTGTGTCTGGTGACATCTTCCTCCTCCCACCTCGTTCTTCAATGGAGTACAAGCCCAGCTGCACACCCATTCACGACCCCCGGGGGAAGCGCGATGTGGCCCTGGACTCGGGTTGAGGCATCATCTCACACGACCCCGCGCGGCCCCTTCGCTCACCTCTGAATCCGTTTCCATTGCCGCTGGAGCAGGCGGGCGACGGGGAGCCTTGGGGCCTGATGACAGGGGCAAAGGCACTCTTCTGCTTGACGGCAGGAAAAACTGAGGAGGAGAACGGGAGGATAGAGGAGGCGCTGGAAGATCCGACGGTGGGACTCGACGACATGACTGGAAAGCAAGTGCATGAGTCTCTTTAGAACAAGGACTTGTCTAAGACGCAGACCCTCCTTCGGGACATCTGGTCTGAGAAACTGGATTTCGAGCCACTGATCCAGATTCCAGGGACTTTTCAAAAGGTGGAATGTGACAACAATCTCCCTGGGGTGGGGGTGAGGGTGGAGGACAGACACATGCCACAGGGAACGAGGTAGTAATCCTGTCCCAGCGCCCTTGTGCCCGGCAGGCGGGAGAGGCGTTGGCAGGAGCGGCCGTCCAAGGGCCTCATGCCCGAGCAGAAGCGCGGGAACAAGGAAAGATGGAGCCCAGCGTCCCTGAAACATCAGCCCGTCTTCTTCCACCCTGCCAGGGAACTGTCTTCCGTACCCTCCCAGGAAAGCCTAGCTAGGAGGCCCCTGAGCCAACATCTCAGAGAGTGTCTCCATGGGCCACTTCCTCATTAACTGTAAAAGTTTATTAACATTTAGTAGATTGTCTCTTCTCCCCGGACTTCCAGTGCTCCTGGGAAATAAAGCTGTAAGGCAGCCTCCCCTGACATAATGTTTACACAAAAACACCAATATTAGAAATATTAACATTAAAATGACTTAAGGGAAGCCAAAAGCTAAAGGTTATAATTTCCAAGAAAAATAAAAGCAATCCACACAAGGAAGTTTCTGACCTCTCAACATTAGATGTCCCACCAAACTGCATCATGCAAAAGATCATTTTATTTGTTACGGTCCACTTGCTCAGAAAAGGAGTAAATTTACAAGAGTTTAGGGGGGGAAATAAGGAGGTGGATATAATGGTGCATCCCTGTAATCCCAGCACTCTGGGAGGCTGAGGCAGGAGGATTACAAATTTAAGCCCAACCTGGGCAACTTGTTGGGTTCTTGTCTCAAAATAAAAACCATAAAAAAGGACGGAGGGACGGGATAACCAGTACAAGGTGAACTGAAGGTCAAATGTTTCAAGTCTTATGATAAACATTTATAAAATTAGTTCAGGCTATATTCCCTCAAGCACATATAGAAGCGTTCACAGAGGCCACCTAGGGCAATGCCTTTTGTAGCAGAACTATAAAGATATCTAAAAAAAGAGAGAAAGCACTGTCTCAAACTCCTTGTCCTTACGTAGTCCTGATTTCACGTACTCTAAAGAAAGAAAGAACTGAATACAGCTCTTTCTTCAAATAATATTAATGTAAAGAGAAAAGTTAGAAAGGCGTCCAGAAAGAATCTCAGGTGATCCTGGAAGGAGTGAGTGCGCATAGAAGAAATTGGGCCAACTGTTCAGAGGAAGGATGCAGAGGTGAGCGCGAACACTGCATCTTATTAATAATTTAGAGCAAACTTTCCTCTTCTAGCCTTAGTTTCAGCTTCAATGAAACCAGGAAACAAAAGCCAACACTGCTTTCTCCCATCCAAGTACTAACCAGGCCCAACCCTGCGTAGCTCCTGAGGTCGGGCGTAGACCATCTCTCCCCTATCTACTCAGCCCAGGTGGAGGCTGCGGAGCTGGGTCTGGGGCCCGGACTCACTGCAGCCCCAGCTCTGCACGCGGCTCGCTCTGTCCGCCATGTGCCTGCTCACCTCACTTCTGCAAACACTTCTTTCTTAATCATGGATCCCACCCTAAAATGTGGCTCAGTTGGGTCTCAGCGGAGGAGGCGGAATCATGTCAGGCTTTACTAAGCGACATGAGGGCATTGCTGCAGAGGAGAGCACAGGCCCTTTAAATATTTAACAAAACCTTTATACAAATGCCAAATCATATCCAAATTCATTTAAAATTTAATACAGCTAGACCACAAACCCTAGAAGGGATTTGAATTCATGTAGCTTAGCAAACACGATTTCTGTGTTTATATGTTTCAGTAACAAAATTGTAAGAGTAGAAAGTTTTGGTAAAATTTCCTTTTAAGTAGGAAGGGGGGATTTATCTGAGATAGTGAAAGTTAGGATGAATCTCCACCAGTGAAACTAGTTTTACCCTAATGTGGAAATAGGTAAATTAATCCTTGAAGCAAAACAAGAGTTCAAAAGTAAATCTGGCTAGGTATGAAAAATGACACTTGATAAAGGTGCCAATTTATATTACATTATTGGGGAAAATTCATAGAAATTATACAGCAGCAGTTGGAGACTATAATTTAGTATATATCCTCATGTTCAACACCAAAGTCAATCTAAATAGACTGAGCAGTACCTATAGAAACAAAATCATAAAAGTGCTAGTAGAAAAATTAGGGAGGTTATACAATTTGCATAGTTCTTTCAGCTCCAAAGCCTAGACGGAAATTCACAAGTTAGATTTGACACATACTGAAAAAAATTCTGTAACACAAACACACACATAAACAGACACACACCACACATGCAGCAAATCACAAGTTTAGAAAATCACAGTACTTGTTTAGATATGTTCATATCCTCAATAGCTAGTGTGATTTTGTAAGTTAATTAGAAAGAGAAAACCAACTCACAAGGAAAATGGGCAAAGGACATAAGAAGGAAATCACAAGAGGAGGAGAGAGGCGACCAAGAGACTCACAGAGAAGGACTCACACTGATTAGTAATAAAGTGCTAATTAAAATGGTTACAAGATGTTATTTCCCACTTAATAAATTAATAAGGATTAAGAAAAATGCACAGCACAGGGTAACATACATTCCTTGTCTTTGGAAGGGAGTCAACCTCCCCAAAGGGATGTTGGCAATAGATAGTATTTTCAAATGCACATATCCTTTGACCTACTAATTTGATCTCTAGAAATTAATCCCAAGGAGATAACCTTGAATATGCCAAAAAAAGAAGAAAAGTAGATCCAAGGGTGTTTTGATAAAAATGAAAAATTGAGAAATAATTTAAGCCACTTTCATTAGCATGAGCTGTTAATCATAAAACAGAATATCATGCAAACATTAAAACTAAATTTGAAAAAATATTTCATATGGGAATATATTCCTCATCAGATGCAAAAAGTCAATCACCTAATAATATATACATCAAACCCACTTTTGTTACATAGAATAAAATCTAGAAGCATGAGGTGTATATACAAAGTTTTAGCCATAATGTCTTTGGCTGATGAAACTGAGTTTTCTTAAGTTTTTAGCCATGTTATTTGGACATATTTTCAAAGTTTCTTTCTTTCTTTTTTTTTTATAATGGGCATGTATTACTTTTGATGTAGGAGAAACCAGAAAAGCTATAAAAACTGAAAAATACAAAAATGCCTGATTGCTAAGAAACAATGAAGTGAGAGTAAGCATAATACCTTTCCTAAGTGACATTAATGTTTCTCTTTGATAAAAGCCTTTCCTGTCTGTAAGCAAAGTTTGTCTACTAACCCTTGCAGTACAAATATGAGCAGCACCAAATATTCTCAAATTTCTTTGGAAATCATGAGACTTGTAATACATTTCTGAAAGCAAACCTGACTCTCACATCCATTCTCCATTCTTGGGACCCAGGTCTGTGCCCTAGAGGAACCAGCTTCACACCTGCGACGCTGGGAACTCGGTCGCCTTCCGTGCTTCCCTCCACTCACTCATTTGACAGTGGAATCTCACTGGTTGTACACCCAAACAAACCCTGCATTTTTCAGACTATATCTATCCATGACTACAAGGGTGTACTTTAAAAGCTGACAATAGTTACCTCTCCCTAGAAACAGTGCCCCTTTCTTTGTAACATTTTTTTCTACAGAAATGCAAGAGGAGTACATCAAATGCTATAAAATTTTACTCTTAGAGTGGACGTATACTTTATTTCAAAAACTATTTCCATATGTTCTACATTTACTTTAATGATCATTTAATATTTTACAATGGAAAAATTTATTAATATTTATTTCTCTAAATATAAAAATACTGAAGCCCAAGACCTGGTTGAAGGTTCTGTCAGGGAAGTCGGAATCTCAGGGACAGGTTGGCTTCCTGCCTGTGTGGATGCTGCCCCGTACTTGGGGTTGGCTTCGTGGTTATTCTGCTTTGGAAGAAGTGGTCCTCATGGGTGTTACAAGCATGTTGAGTGGACCGTCATCGGGGACACCAGAGCACACCACTTCAGGAAAGCTGATCACACATACTTCCAGTTGAGAATTTCTCTGGACATTCGTGGATAGAGGCCAAAGTAAAGGCAAGCACGTCTGGCCCAGCAATCTATGTGGACGTGGGGAGCTAAGGAAAAACCACTTTTCTTCTGCTGAGGATTGATTGGCCTGCGCGGCCCCAGCTGGAACTCACCGGGCACACATCCTCTTTTGCACCGAGCCATTGCATTTGCTGGCGCTCAGGGGTCTGTCAGCATTTCATTATAACCCCCTATTGTCAGGGGCTTAGAATTCAGCCATAAAAACTTGCACTGAGCTGGAATTTGGCACACACAGCTACCGCCAGGAAGTGAAGTTTGTATGTGAAATTGAAAAAACATCTGTTTGGCCATTTTTTGAAGTAGTGTGAGAGCAAAAGCAGGAGAGATGCAGGTTTTTGATACTCTGCACTGGCTGTACCACAAGTCAGCTTGACTGAGAGGCTTGGCCCTATTTCTTTTTTAATGTCTCTGGCAAGTGATTGCTTCATGGAGTGGTCCAGCCACAGCAGACTTGTTTAAAAAATGAAACACAAAGACATAGGATTGTGTGTGCAGACACAAGCAGCTGAATAGACAAAATGTTTTCCCCTGGGCTCTGTGTGTGTGTGTGTGCGCGCGCATGCACACGTGTGTGTGTGTGTGTGTGTGTGTGTGTGTGTACAAATATTTCCCAGAGAAGCAAAGACTTCCTAAGTTAAGAGATACGAGGAAGGTGCCACGGTAATGAACTCCAGCACATCTTTGGCTTTTTTGCGGTACGAGAATTGGATTGTAATGAATGCAGTTTGGAATCCCAAGCGCAGCTTGCAACTCCCTCAGATTGTTCCTCTGAAAGGGAAGGTACACATGACCACGCCCAGGGTGACAGGAATGAGGAGAGGTCTGTCTCTCCCTCACAAGAGGAGGCAGCGTGCCCTCCAGTCTTTCTCCTTTTTCCTCTTCTGTGTATACCATCTTGTTTGAACAGATCATTTAAAGATTATTCTTGTGGTAGTGGAGTGGAGTGATCAGGAAGTCACTTACTGCAAGGAGAAGAATTCCTCCCCATCAGACACCACAACATCCACTATATTATTAGACTGAACAGTTTTTAAATCTACAAAAACTGTCAAATGGAGTGAGTTTTGATTGGTTCAATCTAAAAATGTTACAAATATTAAACTGTTTTATATTATTGAATAATTAAAAACATGGTTCTGAGTCTGGTGACAGGCACTTTAATCCCACCTTTACTATTTGTTGGCTATGAGTCCTTGAGTTTAACAGCTCGTCTCTTCCAGGGGAAATGATCACAGTCACGACCCATGTCTGGAAGTGCTTGCAAGGATCTAACTGGACTCAAGGTGTGAACATGTTAGTAAACTAGAAAGTAGAGTGCAACGGTGAATTAACCTTGCTGCTGTTGTCATAATGATATGACAGTATTTTCACAATGGCTCTTTTATGAACATGCCTCTTGTGGGATTGCTGTCGAGGTGACCTGCTTACTCATGGGGGGTCTTGTCCATGAGGAAGTGTGGGAGACGCCTCCCCCGGTCTCAGCAGTAGCAATGTCTCATTTCAGTTTCTAAATAATTTCAATTTCATATGTTCACACTACCTATTTGACCACTATGATTCCTCAAAATAATTTTGGAACAACGTAAGATTAAAAACAAGTGAGGAAATCAGTCAATTAATAATTTATTTCCTTAGACCACTGGGATACATGACAAGATATAAGACAGAACTTGTGTCTCTGTACTAACAGAATTTTAGTTATACTAAGAGAATTGACCTCTATTGCCCTCAGCTACTTGGTGCTACATCCTCACCACATGGTGTAGAGCTGACTTGATGACTGGAACAGATGACCCGGAAGTAAATGATGTGTGTTCCGAAGGGAAACAAAGGCTATGGGATGCAGCCTGCCAGCCATGTTGTTTCCAGGCATGATTATGTGTTGTCCTTGACACGTCCTTATTCCTGGCACAAGGGATCCACTGAGGGTGAAAACAGGGCAAGCGACAGGGCCTTGCAACAGCACCCAGAATTTCAAGAACACTTTTCAGTCACTTGGGCTCTCCACACCATCATGTTCCCTGGCCTGAAGTATTCCCTGGGTAGGTTTGAGAATCACACTCTCAGCATCCTGGGACTATTGTGTAAGTTCTTGACCTTGCTCCCAAAGTGCCCCAAATAGCTTTTCACAACTTCCCAAGGCATTAACTTTTCTGTGAGACCACACATGAAGAGGTTCTATCTCAATATAATGCAACACAACATCCAGTCAACTTCCACCTCTCTGGAGGTATTAAGGGACAGGAAATCCATGCCACAAAGAAAAAAAAAAGCTAGCATGATGTGACTAAATAACTTGAAGCCATCAAATCTGCACCAAAATTCTTGCCTTGCTACATTCTAGCCCAGTGGTTGTGGTAAGTTACCTAACTACTGTACACCCAAACTGTTTCGTCTGTTACATAGAAATGATATTAACCTCAGAAAGTTTCTGTGAAGATTAAATAAAATAATACATCTAAAAGTGCCTAAAGAAAAGTATCCATATTCTCTTTCTATCCTATGGGGTGTTGCACAGCCTGATGAATCCAAGTCTGGCTAACGGAAAACAACTAAAGACAAGAAGGACATTTCATCAGGAAAAGAGATTATCTCCCATAAATTAGTATAACTCGGAAATAGAACTCTCCACCTCCCAACCCTCCAAAGGCTGAAAAGCAAAAGCCAGAGACAGAGAGGCCTGGACAGTCACGGGAGGGCGAGGACACTCACTTCCGTACGGGGAGCCTGTGGGGGAGCCGTTGAGAAATCCTGGCGATCCAGGCACGCCGAGGTTGGCCATGGGGACATTGCTGTAGCCGTTCATACTGTTACTGGAGGTGCTGTAATTGGACTGCTGCGGTGTGGAGCTGGAGGAGTATCCCCGGGGGGAGATGCTGCTTGTGTTGCGGATGTATCCTTGACAAGGAAGGAAAAGCCCAGGTAAGCCAAGCAGTACCCACACGTGTGCTTGCAGCCAGACGGGTCCACATTGGCCCTGACCATCACACCACACGCTGCTCCCAGGCAGCTGTGGAAATGGCAGTCTGTTTTCAGAAATTGACAAATAGAAGCTGTAGAAATCCATAAAGTATATACTGTGTGATATTTTGATGCATACACAATGGTCAATCAGGGAAACTGGCATATCTGTCACTTCAGACATCTATCATTTCTTAATATTGGAAATATTTAAAATCTTCTCTTCGAGCTATTTTGAAATATACCATAAATTATTAACTATGTTGGCCCAGCTGCTATGCACTACAGCTTATTCCTTACCTCTACCAGGATCTTGTTCCCAGTAAGCAAGTCTCTGGCTCTTCTACCTGCTCTCACCTCCCCCGCACCACGCGCCACCCCTCCCCTCCCACACCACGCCCCTCCCCCACAACCACGCCCCTCCCCTCCCACACCACGCCCCTCCCCTCCCCTCCCACACTACGCCTCTCTTCTCTTCCACAGCCACACTCAGCCTCTCCAGCTCACACCAGGAGCTGTACACGAGGACCTGTTACTCCTTTTAAAAATGATTTATGAAAAGTGGAAACAAAGCTTCTGAGAATGAGGAAAACAGGGGTTAAAGGGAGGGGAGGGGAATAGGAAAAAAAGAAGAATAAAGATATATCATGGACAGGTACAAATTTCCTATGATAATGTGATCTATACATATATATAAAATGTACCAATAAATGTAATTAATTAGAAAATGGTTTATGATGGATTTATACTAGCCCTCTAATAGTAAAGTCAACCTCAGCAAAAAATACATAATATGCATGTAAAATTCTAGTTGGCTGTATAAGTTCATTGCTATATATTTGCTTATTAAATAGTAGCAAAGTTCTGTTAAAGACAGGAAAAGAAGCAGACTCCAGTGAGTGCTTCGGATCAAATAAAAGGCAGAAAAGAAGGCCACCCTATGACAGAGGGTGGGCCACGCACGAGAGATAACCCAAGGGCCCAATAGAGGTGTACATGAGATACTACACAAGAGATGATATCAAGTAAAATCCTTTTGTTCACTCTTTATTATCAGAAAGAGAGAGCTGGGTATAATAAATGACATGGTGAGAATCAGCCTCTCTATAACAACCTGATTATCATAAATGCAAAAGTATAAATTATATTCAATCAATACATGTAAACCTAGTTTCCACATGCCTAAACTCTTTTACATGTATAGTAGTCAGCCTTATCCTTGAACATTTCCCATAAGTGAGACCGGCATGGTACCCAGAGAGCTGGACTCTGACCATGTACTGCCTACAATGTTGAAACAATGGACTCAACGGTTGCTTAGCTGGGACACTCTGTTGGAAGGCTTGACTCACACTGTACTCTTATTCTAGAAGAACTAACATCTCAAATGCAGAAGACGTGTTCAAATTCTGACCGAGAAAGTACCTTGATTATTTCCTTGTGTTGACTCTGAGATGCTGACCCCAAGCTGGCTGCCGTACGAGTTGATTCCCATCATGCCACTGTGTGCGGGGGAGCTGGAAAGAGCAGGAATCTGGCTGGGATTCCTGGGCACACTGTAGAGGGCTTCAGCAATGTCTGCGGCACGCTTCAAAATGATGTCCTACGGAACAGCAGACTGGGGTGAGCGCTGCACCCACCACGAAGAGACTAACTCCGTAGAACAGGAGATGTCAGGGTCTAACCTGGTTATTGTGGGGTGTGCCGTAAAGGGCCTCCACTAGATCTGCAGCTCTTTTCAACAGCATTTCCTGGAAAGAAAAGTAAACCAACAGTAAAACTCAAAATGACAAGAAAGAGTCCCACGTGTGACCTCCAAATGTAAATAATTATCCAACAGGTTCAACATCTGATTTGACAGGTAGAATATAACCATACATGTAAATCTCTCTACAAATATATCTCTACATGAAGTTCACTGCCATAAAGTGGCTCTGTGGAAGACTATGCTACCCTACCAAAAAAAGGTCAACCAAACGGAGGGTAGAGTTAGTTCAAATTAATATCGTGGAAATTCTATCATAAGCTACTTTCAGAGCATTATATTGAAAAACTCTGGTACTCTAATTAACTGAATACTCTTAAAATGATTGATGGGCCTGAGCTCAGCTGATTTCCAAGAAGCTGTCCAGAGCACTGAAATTATCTTGGCAATGCCTTCTGCAAAACTTTATTCCAGTAAAGATGAATTCTTTCAATAATATTTCCCCCTGTTTAACCAGAGAGAATTAGTAATCACTAATCCCTCTCCACTCACTTTGTCTTTTCCACCTCCTGTTTTTTACAGCCCTTTAAATTGCTATTAACCTACTTTCCAGATATCATCTAATTTAATGGTGGGGCTGGGGATTTTTCCCGAAGGATAATAAAGGTGTGATGTAGAAGCAACTAGTGCTTGAATATTATTCACAGTACAGAGCAGAGAGCAAAATACTTCATAATTTATATGTTTAAAGCACAAATACAAAAGTAAACTTGTAACAGTTTCTCACTAGTTGGGATATATTTTTTAAAACAAAGACTGCTAACATTATGGGTCAGATTTACAATGCAATTTTCATAAGCAAGTTTCTTTAAAAATGACATACTTCATAGATGTGTACAGGGAAGTATTTTATCTTTATTATATTTTGAGGTATATATATATATGTGTGTGTGTGTGTGTGTGTGTGTGTGTGTGTGTGTGTGTGTGTGTCCTTAATAAACACTTGGCTATGGACTGATGGCCCTTGGCAATGGTAAAAAAAATATATATTTAAATACAAAGGAGTGAAAGCTTACCCTTTTAAACAACTGCCCAAATACTTATTTTTATCAAATTGACAATGTTTTAGAAGTTAGTTATTCTTATAATAAATCTATTATATAAGCTAAATTTTCAGATTTTGTATTTCTTCGGAGATTAAACATATTTCCTAGCTAGTAGAAATTTTATATTCATTTTGTACTTAAAGCATAGCCAATTCAAGGCCTAATTAATTTTAATGGGAGTTAACTGGCTGGATTTGCCTGATTCTGCTGAATTCTTATAGAAAGATTTTCATGTCCATCTCCAAAGCATGTTACCTTTGCTAATCTCTCCGGATCTCCAGGGTGCCTTGGGATAACTTTCTGCAGTCTTTGGAAGCCATAGTCTATGGTGGGTTCATTTAATGCTGCAAGACAAGAATGTTCTCTGAGTCTGTATCCCGCCTCTAAAGCAATGCTTTCCCTTAAGGCTTCACAAGTAACAGGAAGTTGCTGGTGCCACCTGATGTAAGAGTCCATACACGAGGTGTGCAGTCAGCTGGAGAGTTTTGCTGTTGACACTGGTTAATTCACACACAAATTTGGAATTTAGAATAATTTTATGATTTCCCATTAGAATAACATTTCAAAATTCCAAGATTATCAAAATTATTTTATTATTTTTCTTAAGTATACACCCCCTACAATTTTCTTCTTATTTTCAAGCAGTCTAAATATCATACAGTCATAGCACAAATTCTCATGACAATAATAATCTACTTCCATATTATTTCCTCCTCTTCTTCTTCTCTTCTCTTTCCCCACGATAACTTCTCTTCTACTTATTCTTTGAAATATTGCTTTTGCTTAATCATTCAAATATTCATATCTATGCATACATAAATATATGAGCCATTTCTCAAAGATCCTTTTCTTATGCTAAATATATGTTCGCAGTTTGCCACTGTACTTAGCAACCTGTGCGTTTTTAAAAATGTAACTTCTTCACGACATTCCGAGATCTGTGGAAGCAGAATGCGTTTTGTTTTGCCGCTGGGTCTGCAGCTGCAGACAGAGCCCGGCCCGCAGCAGGTACTTAGTAATTCTAAACAAGTGACTGAAGGAACACATGATCTTCAGCATTCCTACTACTCCAAAGAGCTTTCTGAGTTTATTTCTCTTCTTCTTCATTTTTAAAGACTGGTCTTTAGTGTTTATGTTTTATTAAATTAATTCATGCCCAATGTAAAGTGAAAGACACGAAGAACCAAATACAATAATTGCCTGCATTCCTGTTAGGCAACAAAAAACACTGGTAAGTGGATGTTTTTTAATTTTCCTTTTTGCATATGTATTTTCTGAACATCTGCCGATATTATTCTGTCAAGATAACACCTTTTATTTTTTAAATGATAAACAATTTGAAATACATAGTAAAAATAAAGTCACTTATAAATCCAGAAATTGAAAGATGACCAGATTAATATTTTTGCTTATATCCCTTTAGGTTTAAACACACATAACACATGTACTAATAACAGTTATATAACCTACTTTTAACCCTACTTCACAATGCTGTACATCATAAACTTTTCTCCAGCTTATTAAATATTTTTATAAGATAATTTTAAATTCCTGCATATTTTTCCATGACATGGTCTATAATTTATTTAAATAGCCTCCTAATGTAGGGCACTTAAGTGATCCTGATTTCTCACTATTATAAAAATCAGAGCAATAATTACCCCTCACACATAACTTTAATTATTTCAATTGGAAAATGCCAAGAATTAGAATTACTGGACCAAAAATTATGATTTATATTTCATGGCTTCACACATAATATCAAATCACTCCTCTGAAGTAAGGATGAATTTTTTCCCCTCCAACAATGCATATAGTCATTTTAGCTTAGTTCTCTAATCAATAGCAATGTTGACAACTTTTTATGTTTGCTGCTCATTTTAATTTCTTTTTATTACCTGCTTAATACTGTCTGAACTCTTCTGTTGGGGATTAATCTTTTCTTTTTACTTGTAAAAATACTGTATTAAGAGTTTTAACATTTGGTGATCATGTAACATTGTCACATCCCTGTTTGTCCACAGGTACACATAGAAAGGCCAGACTCACTCCAAAATCTGCTAACTGCACACATTTGCAGTCACGTAAATACACAAAGGTGCACCGTCAACAACACAATAAACAACAAGCCACATCCGCCCCAATATATGCCCTAGAACCTAGGGGTGTAGTGGGATGTGGCAGGTAGTTTTGTGTGAATGTACTCTATGATGTTTGTTCAACCAAGAAATCACCTAATGACATATTTTTTAGGATGTGTACCCACTGTTTGTCAGTGCATGAGTTTCTGTATATGATACAATGTATATACAATATTCACAAATTCTTAAATTATCTTCTCTAGATTTCATTTTATCATAGAATATTAAGAATATGTGCTTGTTACAATGTTAAAGAGTGGTTTCCAGACATTCTACTCTGTTGCGTTGACTTATGTCTGTATTCCGAGAGACAACCACATTCTCATGGGTGTTGCAGTATGTAGTGGGTAGGTGTCCTTCCACGCCCTCAAAACTACATTTCTCTGGATTCATTATATCCATTCATTCTTCCTTCTGGACCTTAAGGAAATTTCTAAAATATATTTCAGTTTCATTAAAGCTATCACTAGAGAGAGAAGAACTGATCTTACAATATCAATATCACATCTTCTTTAGGTTACCAGAGAAGAGTATTAATTATACTGCTGTAAAGATTTTTACTTGGATAGGTCTTTTACTTTTTGTTGGGAGTATGTTATCATCCCATCATACTTTCTAAGTGTTCTCCTAGTATCTAGAAATATGTTTGGTTTTTAGATTTTTGCAAGCAGTGCATGAGTGAGGAGGGTTTGTGGCCATATATCAGTACAGACATTAAGTGAATCAGGTTTGAAGTCCAATAGGACTTGGGGCTGAATTCCAACGCCACCGCTAGCTTCTGCCATTTAAAATCTGCTTCATGGTCAGTGGTCAGAATTAAAGAGACCAGTTTACATAATGTCCCTTCACAGTGTTCGACATATAAACAACCTTAAGCAAAGACAACTACTGTTATTTGAAGCCAACCCTGCCAAATGGCATGATTTTCCTCCTCCTTCTCTGAGGCTTTTACATTCACAACATTTACGTACTATGATCCCTTCTCTTTATAGATATATTAATCCCATTTCATTCTTGTATTTCCATTCTTATGCTGACTAAAACTTCTCAAACAATACTCATAATTCTCATTTGCTTTCCTCTCAACAAGAACAATACCAATATTTCATCACCAAATATGGTGGTGGTCATTTGAGATAAATATTATTTATCATGCTTCAATCAGGACGTGGTAGAATTCTAGAAAACTATAATTATAGACATTTTCTCCTTTGACCCACTTAGATTTTATACTGTGTGTTTTTTAGTACAATCTTTCACATGAAACACAGACTCATGGGTGTTCTTAGTAAAGTGATATGGTCAATTGCTGATTTTTTTAATGACTTCTGATGTGAGGATTAAGTCAACCACATTACTGAGACCAGCGTCCAGTGTACGGTGGTCAGTGACAGATTGGAGGCGTTGATGTTGCTGGCAGTGACACACCCACATGAAGAACTGGTATTGCACACATTGTTCTGCTCAGCTTATCCCTGGCTCTTATTTGATACCAAAGTTGAAAATAAATTGAGAGGCTGTCTGTATCTTAGCCAGAGCTCTAGCAAATTTGTGCCACATGGTAGTACCCCTCAAGTAAGTTTGAAAGTAAAATGGCTCTTGCCAAGGCCACAGTAACAATTTCACTGCACTGGATTTTTAAGAGGTAGCCTGGACAATAACTGATTTGGAGAATTTGAACTAAGTGTGAATTAATACATCTCACTCATGCCTATGCTCTATAGGACAATGCTTGATGTTTTATTTAGTACATTTTAACATCACATTGTGTGACATGTTTAATCGTTTGTACTACTACCAGTTTGTCTTTTCACGGTCTCCTGATGTCCCTAATGGAGCTCTTCCTTAGCGTGCGAGTCAGGGGTGTAGGCGCTCCAGGCCCTCCTCCTCAAGCTGTGCACCCACACAGCACACGGGCTCGTTTCTGGCAGGTGAATGGCCCAGCCTCGTATCAAGCATTAATGCCAGATTTCTCTTGTTTTTATGTTTTCCTGAAAATGCTTTCTGGGGACAGGAGGCCGAGGAAACGCTTGCGCTCACGTTACCATCTCACCCAGAAACACACGGAGGAATGGCTGAGCATATGATTGGAATCACTCTGCAAACTTTTCCTACTTAGCATTAAAATGTTAGCGATTCCAGAAGTCTTTTTTCTCTAATAACAAGGTTTTTAGTGTCTGTAATGTGCAGTAATGAAAATAGTCATTACCAGGCTTAGCCTGTACTGAAGGCTCACTATGTTACAGGCGCCCTGCTAAGCCTTTCACACACGTTAGCTCTTTCGTCCTCGGTGGAACCGGGGCTGTGGCTTCATCCCTCTGTTAAACGCAGTTTTAAGGATGGGTTCTGAATGCTGCTCCTCTGCCATCCCAGTCTGCTCTATCTTTTCTGCTGTAGAACTAGAGATGCTTCCCTAACGCCTCTCCACGCCTCCTCCCCAGCTTCCAGAAAAAGGGCTGCAGGCAGAGTGTGAAGTCGCCGAGGTGCCCACTTCTCACTCCCCGAGGGTGAGAACAGCCCCACTTGCTCTCAGCCAGCAGCAACAAGAAGCAGCTGCCGGGTGTTGTTGAGCAAACAGACGTGGAGATGAAATCCTCCCCGTCAGCCATGGCTCCCTCCAGAGTGCAGACTTTCTTAGATGGAGGACAGTGAGGGGTGGCAGACACGGGACACTCCCAGGGTGCTGCTCTTGGACCAGAGTGTCCCAGTGGCGAGTGAGCGCACCTGCGCACTCTCTCCATCCCGTCCCGCCCCATCTCCCACCGGCACTGCCCCGAGATAGCGCCGCCGTGTGACCGCCCAGGCCAGGCCAGTAAGTTCCCTCCTTGGTCTCTCTGCTGCCCACAGGGGGCTTCTCCTAAGAGAGGCTCTGACCGGTCACACGGGCAGAAGTTTCTCTCACGAGAACTTATTAGACGTTTATTCTCCTTGTTCTCCCTACCAGACTGAGAATCACCAGGGTACGAACATCGCATCTGTTTATCTTTCCTGCCTTCCTCTCCCCAGCTCCCCACCCTCCCCTCACAAAGCGCAGTCTCTTAGCCACACGGGATGAACAACCCCTGTCTCAAATGGAATAAGTAGATCGGACGCCATCATCTGTTTCTATGTCGACTATTTTTCAGCAGGTCCCCACCACCAGGCTTCCTAAGAATGAATCGTGCGGTGGGTAGGGAGCGCTTCCAGTGAGAAAAGGTAGGTGAAATACAATGATGTTAGCTATGTGGACAGGGGAGAAGCACACACGCACAACTATGCGCATGCGCGATCTCTTGTTGTCAGGACAAACAAATCACAAAGTCAAAATTACTCAGGTTTTACTGACTGGACTCCAAACCGTGAGAGGAAATGCCTTCAAAACATCGAGATTGGGTTTGACAACTCATTCTGGTTCCAAACTGGCTTCCCAGCTGAACGGTGATCCTTACAACCTCATTTCGACCTTGAATCTCAGCGCTCACCACCCTGGGGGGTGCATTCGCCCGTTTCAGGCCAAGCGAACCTCAATTACCTAAGGAGGTGGCCCAAAACCAGCACCAAGGCTGTCTGCAAGGGCCAGCCAGGTCATTAACCACCGTCATCCGGGTAAATTTACAACCTTGCCTACCACATGGAGTGAGAATACTGTGAAATTCCAGCAACTCTGGCTGACAGAGACAGAGAAATGCTGGCAAGGCAAAAACCAGAATAAATTTTAAAATATGCATCAATCTATAGACTCTGTTTATCCATGTCTTCCTATAGTAATATAACATTAAGGTAAAAGGTCATATCCCCACTGAAAGATAATTTATATTTACCTTTTATTAAATAATTATGGCATGGCATGAAGTTAAATATTACAGAAGCTAATCAAGGGGGAATTCAATAGAGAAAACTCAGACATGAGAATTTCATCTTTGCTATACATAGAACGTCTTAATCCTCCACTGGGAGTCGTTCGGGTTTGCTTAAGCAGTTTAATAATACACATTTCAAGTGCCACAGAATCTAAATCCCATTTGGATCAGCCTTGAAAAACCTTCATCAATACCTTGAGGTTTTATAACATTTCTCCTGAGAGCCTAGATCTTAAGTGTCATTTCTCATTTTGACTGTGAGTATAATATATGAGGTTACTTATATATCTCGGACCCAACAAATAGACATAAACACTAAGCAATATGCGAAGGGTTTTCGTTTTAAGTAAGTAGTATTTAACTAAAAATATCTGCTGGGAACCTCTTATTTAAAAAACAAAAAGCTGGCTAGTGCTCAGTACTGTTTCCCAAAGGATTGATGAGATATATAAATTCCATATTGTTACTTTCTTTCCTTAAAAGGCGCTACAGGGACCGGATGATGTTCATCACCATTTAGTCCTTTATTTTTGTTTACTAAACACTTAAGAGTACTGCATGAGAAGCGGCTCTGTGTTGGATTGCTGGTTAAACTTCACAGCAGACCAAGAGCACCTCTGAAATCTATGCCTTGATCACTGGGGGTGCAAATAAGAAATACAGCAGCATCAAGCCCTGGTGGGTTTTCTTACAGGGATTTGAGAGGCAAGGAATAAGGGGATGGGGTAAAGGGAGATGTGAGCGCTCGGCCAGGCTAGCACTCTGGGCGCGTCGCTGAGTCACACTACCAGCTTGGGTTTCAGCTTTATCCTAGCTTTGCTGTGAAGTCTACAGATGGTAATCAAGAGGGCAACAGAAGTCAAAATTCTCAACACAGTGTGTGTTTGCTGATTTGTGCATTTACCTGCTGGAAAGGTCTTCACTTGGATCAGAGGTTCACAGAGCATGCACCCACTATAGGAAACCGGCTATAGAAGCAGAGGACCACGCCGTCCCAGCTCTAGTGTTCAGCTTTCTTCACGAATACAGGGAATCATCAAAAGGAATCTTGTACAGATATTTTGTTCAAAAAACAAAGTCAAGCGTTGCAAAATCTATGCAATGTGACTTCCAGATTAACACCGGATCGAGAGATGACTTCCACATGCCTGGAGGAGAACACACAGGTCGGCAACACCTGGAAGTGGCCTCGGTCAAACAGCTGCTCTCTGCTGATGGTGCAGAAAGATACAGAACAACCCAGCCTGGGGAAGAAAGTGCAGGTACAGGACAAGCTCTTCCCCTGTATGCCCTTTAGGACTTCTCAGTTCTCCCAGGGCCCGTGTCTTCATAACCCTCTGACCCTATGTGCTTAGCCCCACAAAGCAGCCACTGGACTGTGCATTGGGCTCTCCTCTCTCTCCTCTTGTTTACAATCTCTTCATCCAATCATCTACTTCCTGTCTTATTCTTACTGTGCCCAATAATCCAAGGGTACACCAATTGAACATCCATTATCTGAAATGCTTGGAACCACAAAGGTTTCAGATTTTGATTTTGAAAACTGGCGTATGCATAATGAGCTGTCTCAGGGAGGACATTGAAACTCATTTATATCTTGTATACACCTAGCACATACCCTGAAGGTAATATGTGCTATCTTTTTAGGACACCTGAGTTGGAGGTCAAGTGTGGAATTTTCCAATTATAACATCATGTCAGTGCTCACAAAGGTATGGATTTTTGGAGCATTCCAGATTTCAAGTTTTTGGATTAGAGATGCTCAACATGCTTTGAATTAGAGTGTGAATGCTTCTGAGGTAAAATGTGTTCACAGCGTCTGACGATCCAGAGGCGATCCGGCGCAGCCTCTCTCGGGACCAACCTTAGATTCAGATGTTGCCAGTGCTGCTTTTGTTCAGTCCTTGGCCAGGTGGAGCTTCGGCAAGTCTCTTTGCTGAGACAAATGGTTGGACTAAGTGGCCTATCAGACTTTTGCAAGTTGTTGCATTTTATGATTCAAGGGTATCAATATCCTCCCATACCTTAGCTCTCTAACAATTTGTTTCTTGACTCTGGAGAAGATGGCCAAGGTCATGTTTGTATGGATGCAGAATTCATGAGAGGGAAGCAAAATGTTGCCAAACACTCTTGTCTGCAAGCCAAAGTGTTCAGGTAAAGAAGTGTTCGTGAACGAAGGCGTTACATGCATATTTACAGCAGTGGCCTTCTCAGAGAAGCAGAATGGGTGAGGTGGATGTCGGGCTTCGTAACCTTGGTGATACAGAAATCTCTGTGGATGCAGCCAATTTTTAAAGACTAAAACAAATAAAAGATCACACGGGAACACATTGTTCAGCAGTGGTACCTGCCTTTGTAGACCCAAGAACAAGAATACGAGAAGAAAACCAAAAGTGCACAAGTGAAAGATTAGACAGAAGCCTTTGATATTTAATTTTAAATGAAATATTAATTTAATATGTAATTATGCTTTGGTTTAAAGAAAAACTGCAGCTGCAAGACAGATTGTTTGAAGAAGGGAGTAATATACCTGGTTAAGGAGACAACTGTAAAAATTAAAGATAAATTTCAAGGATAAATCTAAATGCCACAATGGAGCAGTTAGGAATAACTGCCTGTTCCCAGTAATGTGTTTTTAGACTATTACAGCTGAGAGTGCCAGTCCATTAAAGAGCTGGGTGTCTCTAGTGAGGCAGCCCTTCCTGCCTGGGGCTGACATCCGGGACATCAGTCCTCAGGCTCAGTTGAAGGATGCAGCTGTGTTTCACAAGAGGCGGGGTGCATACAACTTTGCAAAAGTACAGAGGATGGGAGAGCTGTTGCTCCAAACTGTTTGCACTTTTAAAGGGGCTAGCTTTTGATGTCGGAATTGGGTATTTTTAGTGAAAAATCTGTCTCCTTTCTTTAATGGGCTTTTTCTTTACCAAGATAATGCCACAAGTGAGTGCAAAATGGATGAGCTATTAACACTCGAGATGCAGATTGCACGTCTGTGCAGGGCTGCCCCGTGGACCAGGGTTTGTGGGAAAAGCGAGGCCTCCTGCCTCTCCTCCCAACTACTGCCTCTTTCTGCTAATGACCTCTTCCTCTCAAATAGTGAACATGGGTATTTATTTAATCACTAAGAGTGGTTCTTTGCTAAAGTAGAAGATGGGAAATATGGGAGGAGTCACATGACCTCATTGGCTTCCCAGAGTGCCTTAGTTAGCCAGGCTAGGTCAGCCTACTTCTAGATTCAGCCACATACCTTGTGACAACTCTTCATCCCCTTAGGCCCGCAGGAGGCTTTCAGTCTATTCTGCTCCCTTTGTCTTCCTCTGACTCTGCCTGCCCTGGCCTTGGCCTTGGTCCTACCTGCGCATCCATGTGTGAAGTCTCACTGGGTCCCTCATTTCTAACTGAGGTATTGAGGCTGCAATATGTCCAGTCTGAGGAATACACATTTCATGGGGAAAAAGATGCACAAAGAAGCCACAAGGGAGGAAACCAGCTACACCCATCACGTCTAGTGTGCGTCCTTTTTTCCAAATGCTTGCCACAGTGAATCCTGCTTTTTGTGTATCTATACACAGAATTATCTTTGCTTATGTACATGCCTTCATCTGCCCAGTAGCATACCAAGGGTGATCAAAATGCATACTCATTGTTTAATAACTGATTATCAAAAGACACCTTGCCAAGAGTTCCCCTCAAAGTACTCCCCCAGCTTGAAACATACCCTGCCATTCCTGCCACTTTCTGAAGCAGATCTGGAAGTCCTCTTTCATGTCCTTACGGGTCATGATGGCAAAGCCTGGTGAGTGCTGCTGCCCAGGCTCATTTAATTGGTGCTGCACTTGGCAGCAGGAACCATGGGGAGCTGACTACTGCCATTTGGTTAATTATAGCAGGTACAGCTAATAGACCTGCAGCCGATACAGAGGCCTGGCATTGAATACAGGAGCAGTCAACAGCCGGACTGTGAGCCACACCTGTGCGTGCTAAGGTCAGGGCTGAAGAAGGAGCAGTTTGCTGAAGCCTCTCTTCTTGCATCTTAAATCTGGAGTCTCCTTCTAGGAAGTTCTACCTAAAAAAATCCTGTGGCACTGTGTTCATCGAAAAATGGCCCAGACTCCCAAGAATCTGCCTGTCTGTGGATACCCCAAGGCCACAGTCTCTGCAGAACAGTTTTGAGCAGACCCCAGGTCTCCCAAGTCCATTTCATTATTTAAAAGGCAGATCCTCAAACCTCTGTCCCCCAAGTACAAGACTGGGCACATCTGGAATTGTACCAAGCAGGGTTCTTGTGAACTACCAAGCAGAGGAAACTACTGCTAACAGCATAGCGTGTACCTGACATTTATAGAAAAAAACAAAACTCAGAGAGGTCAGGGGACCTGACTAAAGCAAAGCAAAGAAAAATGACACAGCCAGCCCCAAAGGGCAGCTCCATGATCACCTTTCCACTGGTGTTCTTTGACCCTCCCACCTAAGCAGCTCCATCTGCCCCACCAAAGCTTTCTAAGTTTCAGGTTCTTCCCTTCCGGAATCAGGACGATTTTCCCCACCTCACCACTGCCACCCAGTATTTCTTCTAGGTCCACAGTGGCTCAGAGAACCACCTCACAGAGAAATTGGATGTAGACTCGGAGCCGTTGATTCCCCCAGGTGCTCCAACAGCTAGAGATCCAAAAGGCTGTAGTCCATCTCCCTGTGGGGACAAGGCCACCACTCTGGGAGCCAGCTGGAGTCAGGACTCAGATCTAGAGAACAGGGGCGCCTTCAGTCCCTGCGGAAGCCACTGCCTGTCCAGCCACCTGACTGAAATTATGTTAACTTTCATATCGGTGCTGCCCATTCAATGGGAAAGACGTAAGTCTACCAACCTATTTCACTGGGGTCCTGGAAGCTCCAGAGGTGACATCAGCTCTCTGCCTCCATGTGACACCCTGAACTGAGTTTGGCCCAGTGGTCTCAAAGTAAAGCTTCTGTTGAGAGTGACCAGATTCTTCACCACTCCAGAGAGTGCTGGCATTTCTAATTTCACACCAGTTGTAAACCAACTTAGTCCCCAGTCCCTGCCTTTCCCACCCTATCATCTTCCAAGGTTCCTGTCTTCCAGTCAGAGACAGGAAGAAGTTTGCTGCTGGAAGAAGTTTCCCTGACCAGCCAGCTGGGAAGACCTTCTTTGTGCCTGAAGGAGCAAGCCCACTAGCACGTACTGTTTCAGTATTTCAACAAGTTTGATGTTAATTTTTGTATCATATTTCGTTCCTTTAAGTTTTAATTATAATTATTTGATGAGAATTATTTGCTGAGAAAATGGCCACATAGAAGCACCATGAAAAAATACAAATGCCAATGTCAGTAAGTCCTGATTGTTAGCACCATGGGATAAGGGCTTCTATACTATATTTACATTTTAAAAACTATTCATTTTTCATAAATACAAGAATTGGCTCATACTATGCAAGCTGCTTTTGAGCTTTTTTTTAAAGCTTACATCATAAATGTCTTTCATGTAAATAAATATCCATCCCATCCCTAGCATTTGTTTTTTGGTTTTTTTGTTTTTTGTTTTTTTGTTTGTTTGTTTGTTTGTTTG